>JAECUM010008494.1:0-62335 GCA_016617855.1 Megalonaias nervosa | reverse complement strand
TGCCAAAAATCCAGATAATTGGTTCATCCGTGTTTGATTTGGATCCGGGTTTCAAATTAGAATTAGTGGAATTAGTCAGGGATCCAGACTACTTTACAGCAGTACCTCAGATGCTTTAAACTTCACATATTTTTCATGTAAAGCATCTGGATGATAAAACTGTTGATTATAGAATTTTTAAAAAGCAACATTCAGCAAGCAATGCATGTTGAAGATGAAACAGAAATTGAGTCTCTTAAAAAGCGTTAATAATCTGTACAGAAGAATAAAATGGAATATTCAGATGTGTTAATAATCTGTACAGAAGAATAAAATGGAATATTCAGATGTGTTAATAATCTGTACAGAAGAATAAAATGGGATATTCAGATGTGTTAATAATCTGTACAGAAGAATAAAATGGAATATTCAGATGTGTTAATAATCTGTACAGAAGAATAAAATGGAATATTCAGATGTGTTAATAATCTGTACAGAAGAATAAAATGGAATATTCAGATGTGTTAATAATCTGTACAGAAGATTAAAATGGAATATTCAGATTCTTCTGAATAAAAGCGGGAAGGGACAGGATTATGTTTACTGGACATCACATATCAATTTGAGTATGTCTTGTGGCGGGAGATATGATTGCCATCATCATGTGTAATAGAACAAAATTCCAAGAATTACATCAAGTTGAGAGATAGCAACAGCCCATTGAGCTGCATAGGGTTTGGAATTGAAGTTTGTGCAACCGTACTAGTGGTAAATAAGGTCTGCATATACTTTACAGACTTTTAAGTTGGACATAATGTTTACTGTCGCTGCATGTTTCGATTACCAAACTTTTTTAATATGTTTTTTCAGCCTTACAATAGCAGTTTATGATATTTTGTTACACCTTACTGAAAACTGATCAAACTTAAGGCAAAAAATCAACTGCCTTACTGAGACAGTTTTGTCAGGGTTGGCAGGTCTGCTGTTATTTGCAGGTTCTTTAGGCCAGTTATATGTGGGCCATTGCACAAGTAAATATGTGATAAATTACCTGATTATGATTTATGGCATATAATGTCTAATTATTATGATTGCTTCAAAATGGATGTCTGCCATATAGTGAAAATTTGGGTTTTGGAAATCTTGTACGTTGTCATTATAACAGTGCTACGCCTAAGTGGGAAAGAAGGTTAAATTTAGATGCTAAAAATAGGAGAATCTTGAAATAACTGTTTTAGAAACTGCATTTAAATTTGCATTTGTTTTGTTATTTAAATGTTTTTTAACCTTCCAGCACGGATTTGTTTGTAATTCTCAAAGTTAAGCATTTAAACTAGAAACAAAAACTGAAATTTTCTTTCAAAATCATCAGCATAAATTGAAAAATGAATACCATCCATGAAAATTTTATGAATCAGACATGCAATAAAGTTATTAGAGAAAATGCTGTACATTCTGAAACAGAAGCACAAATCACTTTTTTTTTATACTTAAATAGAAGTTTGTGAGTTGTTTTTTTTTTTTCCTACAAAAATGCTGAAATCAACTAATTGGCTGATATTTGTTTGTAGTATAATATTATCCTTCATTTCATATCCATCCGGTTAGGATGGCCATTTAGAACCTCAGACCTATCCTCTACCTGAGTCATCTAAATCAGTTCATACTTCTAATGAAATTCAAGAGAAAGACAGCAAGATCAGTCTGCCTGTCCATTCATCCAAATGCATTTGCCATCTGGATCAGACAGATGCGTATTCTCATGTTTCTGACCATCTGTCCACATGGAAATTCCTGCAATTTGTATACTGCAGGAGTGGTTATCAGTTTCAGGCTTCTCTTCTCAAAGAATAGGTTGCCATAAGTGGGCAGTCAAAAAGTGGTCATCTGCTTCCTTTTCTTGATTGATACATTGGGAGAGGCAGGGATGCAAGACCTGGTCTGTGCTCCCAAGCACTGACTGAAGTGTACTGATGAGGATCATGAGGCCTGATGTCTCATCTGCCAGGTGAAGACTGGGAAAGAGGACACAACGCCTCAAATCATAGCATCATGGAGTTAGTAATACACTCAGTGTACTCTGAGATCTCAAAAGATCACTTTCACCTGATAAAGATTTCAGCTCATGAGATTGGAGCAGTCTCTGGAAGCCTGCATTGGAACACAATGTTTTGATATGAAACTTAATAGAAGTTACTGCCTGACAAAGCCCAGTCAACCTTCTCAAGATTTTATCTTTATCTTGCTTCACCAAGGCAATAATTGAATCTGTTGGGTCCATTGGCTGTGGGTGCAGATGACAATCAGGTCAGATTGATGACAGGACATCCCCTCAACGACATGGGTTTCACACTTTAGCTGGATATGCCCAGCTATTTTTTCTCTGACAAGAAGCCGTTCTTCATATCCATATATTGTTGTCACAGGTTATGTGACCATTGGTTGTGCTGTCCTCATGTTAGGAGAGTGGTTTATCCTTCATGTAGGGAATCTGGCTATTCTTCCTTCAAAGGATACCAATGTTAAAGGTTTGATACTCATGTATATGCTCCTCCTGTTACCAGTTCTCCAGATGTTAGTGTGAATGGGGAATGTATTTAATAGAGTAAGTCATGTTTAACCAAGAATACTTAATTGATCACTTTACTGTTAAACCCTACCACACCTCCCATCAATGCAAGCATCTTTGTTGATGTATTTCTTCGGTTAAACTGGTGTACATCCAGTTTATGGTTAACCATGGGGTGTGAAGTGGAGATAGTGGGTGAGAGTTTCTTCACATAGTTTGTGGGGTGGTGTTCTGGGGTTTCTTGACTTGGGAGTTTATTTCCTAATGTTAATGTGCTCAGGTAAGTATTCTTGGAGAAACATAATTATCTTAACAGTTTACTTTTCCTTGGTAAACAACAGTCTTCAAGAAAAGATGTTAAAATTAAATGAATAAAGACTGCACAAACTGATTTATCTAAACAGCATTATTAGTAGAATGGCTGACTTAAATAACAACAGTAGAGGTCAGTCTTGCCCAAACCTGAAGTTTTTTGGGGAAGTTTTGCTGGGGTTTTTTTGTGTGAGGCTTTACATTAAAATCACCTAGGGTCAATTTTTTATTTAAAATCCTTTCTGGCATAACATTTGGGAGTTAAAACCTTTGTTAGATTTGGATCTTTGTACTTCCATGTTTGCTCATTGAAGTTTGAACTTTTCTAAGATTGAAACAAAACTGGTATGAAGATCTAGATCAGGTTTGATTTTCACGATCTTCCAGCAAATTTTATTGAGTTGTAGCTGCTTTGACTTGGAGTGTTTGTGTTTCAATTTCCATTCAGTAAATTGTGAAGGATGGATTGGTGGTATGAGGCTTTGCCTTAAGAAGACCTAGGTTGTTTTATTACTGCCATTTTCTGGCAATATTTAAAGGAGTTATTTGGCACTTTGAATTGCATCATATTGGTGAGGACATCCTTGTATGGACATATTTCGAGACTATTATTATTATTATTATTATTTTTATTATTATTATTATTATTATTATTTGTTGCTGTTATTATTATTATTGTCAAGTATGGCATCCTGACTGGTAATGTCCATTGATACTTCCAGGCTGCACAAGTGTGCTAATCACACAAGACTGATTGTCATGCAATTTGAAATTAGCTATGTGGAAGAGCTCACACAATGAAATTAGACAGTGTAAAATCATCAGATTAGTCTTCATGACCTAGGTGTTTTTTAGTGTGTATGTATGTGTGAGGTGACCTTTTCCACATTGCCTGATTACACTTGACTAGAAATCCATTCAGGTGTGCTGAGGACATGATAACCCATATGATCTGAATATAATGACTCATAAATTATGGATGTGGTATTCATTCGGAACACTGGATATTTTTTGACTTGTGTATAACTTTTTGTGGATTACTTTGGATTTAATTCATAACACTAAGTTCCTCTGCAATTTTCATTCTTTAACTTAGAGAATTAAATTATTGTTATGTTTTACAAATCTTGTTGGTTTTGCTTCTTTCTGTTACTTAGTATATGACCACAGAGTCGTAACAGTATACAAATATTGTTACGGTCAGATCTGGATACAGTCTTGTCTAAGTTTAATCTGGATCCAGGTTTCATTATCAATAAACTGGTCAGAGAATCAGCTTAACTTTAAAGGAGTACCTCAGTATTTGAATGTTTTTCATGCAAATGCCTGCATGATAAAGCTGTTGCTTTTACCATTTTTTCAAAATGTTGTCTATCAAATGAAAACACATTCAAGGTGCAAGGGACAGTTAGCTTCTTAAAGAGTTCAGACAGAACAGAAGTATAAAAAAGAGTATTCTAATTCTTGGAGAAGAGCAAGAAAGTCAATAATTGTGTTTCTTGAACATCATATATTGATTTTAGTATGCCTTGTTGCAGGAGAAATGACTGCCATCTCCTAGTGAATTTAAAAAAACACCCCATTGAAATATGTTAATTTGAGAGATACAGCAAAAATTCCTTGAACTCCATGGAGTTTTGAACTGTAGTTTCTGAAACTATTGGAGATAATTAAGGACTAAGTGTACTTTACTGACTTTTTAGTTAAACATAATGATTGCTATTGCAGCTTCAGATCACACTTACGAATTTTTCAAATGTTGTTTTCCAAGTTGACAGCAGCAGTACATGATATATTGTAGCACCTTACTCATTGATAACTTGAACTATTTATACTTTGGACTTGTCTCCAAGAACTTCTGTTTGAACAGGAACAATTGATGTCTCTCTGAGTTGACATGGAATCAGATTGCGTGTGATGAACACCCAAAGAGGATCTAGTTGTTTTGTAGCTAGAAAAGTTAGCCCTGCACATGATTCTCCAAGTTGCAGATTGTGAGAGGGGTTTCTATGCAGAGATGAACTCATTGAGGCTGGAAAATGTAATTTGGTATCAAGTGATAGTACCAGTCTTCCAGGGCATTTGATATCACAATTCCTGAATAGACCCAAGTAGTTGGTATTCAAGATAAAAACAAGGATGTAACTTTATATATATTGGTAATGTAGATATTATGTCAACATTAAAAATACATCTGAAAGAAAGAAAATAAATGCAATTTTGGGACCAGATTGTCCTTACTCCAAAAAAGTCTGCTTTCAGGACCGAAGTATTTGTCCGAATTTTAAATTTCCTTTCTTTCCTTCTAAAGCAGACCTGATGAAAACTTCATCTGGATAAATGAACCATTGCAAAATTTTTGTTAACTTTAGGATTTGGGGTAAAAGGGGACTAAGTTTTTCTCCTGATTACTCCTAACAAACTGCATAGACCTAGCTCTGCCGGCACATGATGTGATGACAGATCTGGGTCTGAGCTGTTTGCAGTTGAACTTGTCTTATAAGCGAGTATATATAGCATTTGTCTGTACCTTGATTTGTATTTTTAGGTATTTGAGGTAAATGCCTCCTCCTCTCGAAGTGGTAAGAAAATCTTATCCCAGCTTCAAGAGGCCACCCAGTCCCACCAGGTGTCTCACAACAAGGAGATAGGCACACCAGTAAAAAGTGCTATACCTGCTGTTAATGTCAGTTCTGGTAAGTTTTGCAAGTTATGATAGTTTTTGAGCTATGCCCAGGAATCATTTATTTAATCCTTCAGTTACCACTGCCACTTAGATGTACTGTAGATAACACTTGTTTGCTCCTTTTAATTTATATATACGCACTACTCCATTTCCCAGTGCTGTGTATATGCATTCATTCATGTTATCTTAACTTGACATTTATTGGTTGAAATCACAGAAGTTAACATATTTTTTATTATCACAACCAATGAGAGGACAGTTTACTCGGCATTTTGATACCAGTTTGTAACATGATAGTTTAAATAACAAAGGAAGAGCATTTTTGCAATTTATGAAGGCATTTGTAGGTCATGTAAGCAAAGATGGATTTCGATTCAGATATTGGCAACTTTGAAGGGTTTAATCCAAATGGTGTTTAAGAGTTTGATGAATCAAGTTTAGAAATTGACTCAAATATTGTTCGTCCAGTTTCAACACCATATATAAGGAATTTTGAATCAAATGATGGGGACAAGTGTCCCACTTAATCTAGGGTCTGAAGGGCAGAGGTCACAGTTGTAGCAAGTCTACCAAGAGAAAAAAAAGGTTTTTGCACAGAAGTTTAGTTCAAGACCACATACTTTCACCTAAGGTCGAGGTCATTGCTATGCTTTGGTCAATAATGTCCAGAGTCAACCATGACCTATTAGAGGACTGTTACCATACCCTGCTAGTGGTAACATAAAAGATTATTAAACATGGGGTGTGCATATAATGAGCTATTCATGGTACTCCTTTAATTACTGAAAATGAGCACATTTTCATTTCTACAACTATTTCTTTCTGTTCAACATTTTTATATTTACTGCTGTTCCAAGCAATAAGTTAATTATTATCATAGGGCATTTCCATAAAATACTTTTTTTTATACAGATTCTGTATTAAATATTTTGAAAGCCAAATTTTACATTCTAATCTGTACAACATCACTTGTTTGTTTTTTTACAAACTTGCAAGCTGTACCAGTGAGATGCATGATGGATGTCTGATTCATTGATGTATAGTTTTCTTTGTATTGCAATAGGGAGCTGCTTTAGCTTATTTGGTTGAGCATCAGATTCATGATCCATGGATAGCGAGTTTCGTGTCAGCATTGGTTTGCTCTTTTTATGAGTTGCTGGGAAAGGTACTTGGCTCTCATTTCCTTAAGATGATGTAGCTAAATGAAGTTGTGACATTACTGTTAGTAACCAGTCAACACTGAGACAACAAATGTTTTCACATCCCTTTGTGTCGAATGTTTTAATATGTTTTGTAGCTGATTTCTATACTGATACATGATCCTGTAGATTGTATTTGAAACAGAAGATAAATGACACCAGTAGTAATAAAAATGTGCTCAGACTATTTCTTTCCTTTCCATGTTTTAATTCTTGTGTAAATTTATGCTAAGATGTTCATCAGGTGTGTGGTTAGTCTCACTTGGGCCTTTTGTTTAGATAACTTGCCCAGACCTGTTTTGGTTCAAGATGAAAAGGAAAGAAGCAGTAGCACAACTTAATGATGCTCATTTGAATTTATAATAGTCACTTTTATTTTAATGTAAAGTTGAGAAAGCTTGAATACAGCAAGTTCTGTAAGGAATAATTGTATCTAAAAGTTTCGAAACTGAAATAAAATTACATATGCTTAGAAACTAAGGTAAAGCGAGGAAAAATAGACAAGTGTTGGGAAAATAAACAAAAATGTTAGAAAATATGATTAAATCAGAAGGATTTTAAACAGATAAATCTACAAACAAAACTGTCACTGATCCAGACACAAGAATCTGTATCCTCATCTAAATAAAGCTTCATGTAATTTCTAATTTAGATTCTAATTCATGTATTCCTCTAATTTAGCAGAAACTCTTTTAATTGCTGTCATATTTTCTGTTCATAACTTTTGCATTTTTTCCTTTCTCTCTACCCTCTCTTCTCTTTTGATGATGAAAACTCGAACAAAAATGACAGCAGACATTTCACTCATGTATTGATATATATAAAAAATCTTAACAATTCTTGCATAAAAAATGTAAAATGTGGTTACTTATGGTTTGACAGAATGATTACACTATTCTGATGCTAAAATATGAAAGAACCAGTCAGGTTAAAGCGCCTTATTAAATTATAGCCACTTTAAATTGTTAAATTTGTTAACATATTTGATGCACATCTTACTTGTCTGGTATGCATGTATCATTGGCATTGGAACAGTGTGGATACATGGTTTGAGTAGGTCTTCATTTTGAGTAAGGAATGGAATATTGCAGCAAAATTCTTATTACAGAGTGTGCAAAGGCAAAATAGTATAGAATTAAAATTTACTTTATCATTTGAATTACAATTTCTACATTTTCTTATTTTTTTTATCATTACTGAACATCACTTGCCTGGCCAGACAAGATGTTTGGGATTTATCTTTCCCTGACCCTAATTTCACTCTATGCAGTTGGGTAAACCATGCAGCTTGCCATTACTAATGACTGACTTTGGGTCAGCATCATAAATAAATACCCAAATAAATGGCATTGTGTAGTATGTTCCCTGGTCAACTGATGGGGAAATGAGAGGCCAAATTTTTACGACTGTCCCACACACTTGGCAGCCCATATGAACTCTTTTTCAGATTAAAGTCTATTTGCTTTGGTCAGACTAGACTTACTCTAATGTCTTTATCCTAATAGATTCAAATTCTGGCACAAGTGGATGGATGCATTTTTAAGTTCCATTGACAATCATTTCAGTTGGCTTGAATGTAATGAAACCTGTGAATGCCAAATTTGGTTAAAGGGATGATAAATATCTTTAACGAAACAAAGGTATCTAATCACTTTGTTCAATATTAGTATATTTTTATTCATTTTGATAAACCAACTTCTGCATTCCTCAGCTCACATTGCATTTCTGAAGATAGATGTTTATTATATCTTTAAATTCTTGAATTCAGGAATGGGTCTTTTTATTTCTGAAGGTAGATCATTATTTATTAGATCTTTACATTTGTGGTTGGTAGCAGCCTAATCAAAGATTGAATTCACAATAAATTCTATGAAATAAAATAAAGATCCTTGATGGCAATATGTTGTCATTATTTTTACTTAATATTGCAGAGCTGTCTTCCAAAGGAGTTGGCACAAAGCATTCAGTAGCACCGACAAAGATGCCATCTGTATTTGCGAACTTTTTTAAGAAAGAAGCGCATGTAGCACCAACATCATCGCAACAGTCATCAAAGAAACCTACTTCAGCAGCACAAGCCTCTCCGCAGAGCAGGAAGAGAAACAGAGACAAGCTCGATAGTGGTATGAAAAGATGTAGATTAAGTATTTTTTTTTCTCAATACTGTTAATGTTGGATGAATATGATTGTATTAAAAGTAGTAAATTCAGAGATGCCTACCCTTCTGAATTTGGCAGAATCATTCCCTTTTGAATTTCAATCAAATTATTAAGATAATTTCTGTCAGATTCCAGTTTTTGTTCATCAAATTTTCTATAAGTTCCTGTATAGTATATAAGGCTACAATCTTGAGATTGCAGATTGTCAGGATAAACTTGCAAAGATTTACGTATTTACACAAAAAATCAAATGGAACATAATAGCTAATTCATTCATTCTAATTGTTTTTGCGTACAAGAAGCTTTGATTTCAGTTAGGTGAAGTTCATGTAACAGAATCATCACTTTAAGTGAGGGGAAAAAAAAGACATTCACTCATGGTAATAGAGACTCATGATTTGCAACAGGATGTACAAAAATGGAATACATAAATGCTGTAAATAAATGTCAGCATTTATTCCAATTTAGCTTTTTAACGAGTTTATTGGGAGTCATTATTTTAATAGTATTGCACAGATCAGTACCTGATGTTGGAGATCTACAAAACAGAGTTCCATTCTAATGAAGATACCAAGTATTTTGTTTGTGCACTGGTCTTAAAAAGTTTAAAGAAAAAAGAAATATGCATATAAATGTTGAGCAATAAAAAAGTGATATATAGAATAGGTTTTCTGTAAACATCTGCATTATTTATGCCATATTTTTCCCTATTTGTATGTATATTTCAGTTCTCAAACATGTTAATCAGCTATCTTAGACTTCAGTTATTTTAAAAAAATAAAGAAATTGAAATCAATGGATTGGAAAATTTACATGAATTATAATAAGCACTTGTATCACAACAGCAGTTGAATAGTGATCAGTGAGAAATCACATCAGCTTAGGGCTGTTCCATTTAAACATAAATGGTACCCAGGGAAGGCAGTTTTTAAATAATATATGCCAGAGTACTTTGATTTCCCAGAGTTCATATTAAAATAAGAAATTTTAAATTGCATCTACGGGTGAGTACCCCACATTAAAAGTGCCTTCCCTGGGTCTCATGTATTTTTTTAATGGAACCTCCCTCAGTGCATCTATCTGCTTTAGAATATTAGCCAATGAGAATTTATACCTCAAAGAAAAGACGTGCTAAAGAAATTGACAATGAAATACAGATATGCAAAACATAAAGACTGGATGAATACCATCCCATTTCAGGCTTTTCTTGATTGACATTGCCATATCACATAGCGGGAAAGATGTAGGAAGCACATTTCAGCAGGAAAAACAATAACTTTTGAATCAATGATGTTTATTGCATAAGATAAATTGTTTGCAGAAATTTGAAGTTGTCCTGTTAACTGACTATTTCACATTCGTAGAGTTTGGCATCTCTTGTAAACTGAACATACAATTTATGTATCTGTTATTTTTCTAATATAACCAAATATACAAGAACTGAACTTTGTCTCAGGGTTCATTCTAGGATTCAGCCTCAGGAGGCCATTGTCTGATCAAGATTTTCAAGAAGGGCCACCAAGCATTTGACAAGAGCCACTTTTTCTTCCTGATTCGGCTAGTGGTTACATGAAGATAAGATAATAAATGTAATCCAAAATTGTGCTTATAATATTGATCCTTCAGTCAACTGAATTCGATACTGATCATCATGTTAGTGGAGTAAGAATGAATAAAAAATTATTATCTAAAACCAAGGAATTATTGATGACAGAGACTTGTATTTTATGCTGATTGTTCAAATATAAATAATTGATCACTGGCAGATTTTAGATAATGTACTTGATAAATTTGTCACGTGTCACTTATAAGTATTACAACATCATCACATCATCATTGTATACTGTTTTATACAAAGGGAGTTAAAATATTTGTGATTGTGGTTACTTTCTTTTAAACAGTTTTCCAATTTAGAATTAATAAAACTGCACAGACTTGTTACACAGAGTTACTTTAGATTTTTGTCTGTTTATATTCCCTTGGCATCATTTTTCATTATATGTTTTCCATTGTGTCAGCTATGGTTGATATAATTTATATACATAATGGTTTTCTTGGCTATGCAGTTTCTTAATTTATTAGATGGACTTCAAGAAATTAAAGATTATAATTAAGTTAAACAAATCAATAAATCCTGAGACTTTATTTATTTATCCAAAGCTATCACTTGTTTTGTTTTTTTTTTTTAATTCATTTTCTGTTGAGAAAATGTTATTTGTCCTTTTAGCACCACACAAATCTGGCTCTCCCAAGCATAAAACTATGTTGATCATGTCTCTTCTTTTAACTGTAAAAGTGTTAAGATGGTTCTCTACAGTTTCATATTTTGCATAGGATTAGAATTTTAAATAAAATGAATTTCCCTAGGTGTCCTTACTGGTTATACTGGCTCTTTAAAAAAGACCTGGTATATCTTAGGTATTGTTCAAAGAACCTTTAATTCCCTTTAATTTGGTGTATAATTGATGGGTGTAATATGGGTTGTAGAGTATACATCATGGCCTTACTCCAGATGTGCACATTTCCAAAAACTGCTAGCTCCACTTGGTTATTTTCATTTCCTGCACTTCAGAGGTAAATTGTAAAAAAGAGCCAATAACTTTTTTTTAAAAATTTTATATATAATATAATTCATCCATTGCACTTTCAGAAGCTGGCATTGTCGAGTTGGGCAAAATTCATTTTCCCTATTTTAATAGGTGCTAAAGATAGTGTACTTTAGACTAATTCAGGCTGATATTTTGAGCACAAGGGAGCAGTCATTTTAGTTAGCTGTGTGCATAGATCATGTACAGTTTCCACAAGTACAGTATCCCAAGAAATGTCAGCCACATTACATCAAAGTAGCAAGAGGTATGCCAACATTCTCTCCAGTCTGCATGTTTCAAATGCAAACAACTTCATCTTACATACATCACTCTCTCTAAAGCACATAATAACTGGTGAGTGCCCCCTAAAATGTCTACATACTGAGATGGAAATCAGATGAGAATGATCTCCCCTTGGAATTAAATCTTGTATTCTTCAGTTATTACTTTCTCCTTACCTACTTGGCACACTCATTCAAGAGGCCTCGTACATAACCTTCTTTCTTAAGTTCGAGTAATCAGTTTTCTGATCACTATGAAAGTATACTTGTGGTATAAATTTTTCTGAATTTCGCTCAGTTATTGTACCTTTTACTTCACAGTTGTTGATTTTGTCATGCAATAAGCAATACAGTAACAGCTTAATTCTTTATTTTCCTGGACAGTAATATTTGCCCTATCTCTTAATACTTCTTGCATCTTATTTGATGTGATTCATTATTTTCTCAGTAATTTCTGTAATTCTGTCATTTATTTCATTTTTATATACTGATATTAAGTCTGGCATATATTTTATGGCATTGTTCCACATGTACATTAACATTTTGCTTGTTCAGCCCATACATTTGTAATGGTTGGAAAGATTTTTTTTTTTTAATCAAACTTGTATCATGATCATATGGCTTGTTATGTATGTAGCCACAGATTAGAACTTGTTTATGATTGAAGACATTTTATTGAAACATTAGCCAGTCATATAACATGTACAGACAGAATGGTGGAGATTCCCATAAAAATCCTAAATCATGCCATTTCCACACAAAAAACATACCAACTCAGAAAATCTGAATCCTGCATGTCTGACTATTATCAAACAAGCCCGCAGAGGGAAACGTGAAGCAGTGAACAGAATTGCATGGGCAAGAAGGCCCACCACATAGAAACCCTTTAAGGTAAAAGAGAGGGAGACTTTGATTAGGTTCAGCAGAGAAACATTACTTTCAAAGCCTTGGTGCCACAATAGCCAACTTCTTCTTTGGCTCATCAAGGAGAAAGTAGCCCTGATTACTATCAAGGGCTACAGTATGACAATTTCTGACATATTTAGCTATCATGGAAGAGAGAACAGTAACCTCCCATCTTCTAGCCAGATTTGACTTGTCACAACCAAGGGGCTTTGCCTCTTTTCCAAAAAAAAACCTTTATGGGGCATTTTTAACACAATTAAACAAATCATCCGTGAGCCACTAAATCCTTGCTAATTCATCTTGTGTACATTCCCAGTTCTTCTTGCCTTAGCAGGTAAGTGCAGTGAAATTCACTTTTGTGCCTTATTGGGTAACCCATCCTACTAAAGGTCCACCACGATGGTTCAGTGTCTCTCATGATGGATCCTGTTTTCACTGCAAATAACAGGCTCCCATTCTCAAATCACATTGAGTGTGGCTTGTCCATAGCAGGTAATAATAAGGACATGAAACATCTTATTATATTATGTTTCTTGTTAGCAATAATTGTAATTATTAGTGTTTGCATCATTCCGTTTTAAAAAACCCCAATCTGTTCTTAATTGAATTTATTGTAGTAATATTGTATATCATTCAGCATATATCACAATATGATTTTCAATGTAATACCCACCCCATATTGTAAGATGATAGAACTCCATAAATTTTTTTCTTGTTCTACTGTATTTAGATCGGATAATGTATTTGAAAAAGAAACCAAATTTTTCAGGTAAAACATCTCTTCTGTAATATTTGCCTAACCATACTACAAGCACTCTTAAGTTCTCTCCTCATTTACATGTCTTGAAGAACATGCATTTTTGGTTCAGTAGTAACTGTCAAATGACAGGCTTTTAACCTGTTCAGAGGGACATCACTCTTGTCTGACTTTCTTCTGCACTTCTATTGCTAAAGCAACCAAAATGCATGGTTAACATTTGTTTGTTTGGGTTTTTTTTTTTTTGTTTTGGTTGTTTTATTCTCTTGCTTGGGATAGCTGGATTTGTGAAATTATGGAAGGACTCCTGATATATTATGATCATGCAAGTACTATTGATCAAACATGTTTTAGTCCAAAAATTGGTATCTATAAGGTCAGTGTATGCACATGCATTCCAGAGGAGGCACCACAACAGAAGAAGAGCAAAAAGGTGAACAGTTCTCCAACCAAAGTCATGGGTACAGCAGAAAAGAAGAAAAAGGACAACATTATGACAACCGTTTTAGAGCCAGGTCTAGGAGCAAAAGGCCTGAATTTAACTAGCACTTCCCTCATTCTGTTTGACGAGGTATCATCATACTATCTCTTGATTTAAATCCTTTTAAATGTTGGTATTGATTTAGAAATGTAATTTTTCCCCTAAATTCACCTGTTTTTGTGTGGATCATTTTACCTGGTTTTGCAAATGTTGAGCAGCACTTAATTTTGGGGGATTTGGGAAGGTGACCTATTTGTTTCCTTGGAATTTCCCATTGGTTCCTTAATTTTGTGAATTGTAGCACCAAAAAAATTCACAAAAATTTGGTACCCCCGATAAAATAAGATGCATGAAGATCACCAAATTCCTTTCTAGTACAAAATGCCATCTTCTTGATTGCTTTTCTTTCATTACGGCTTGGCCACAAATTTTAATTTTAGGATCTCTAAAGCTCTCATCAACTTTTTCGCTGATGAAGCATGGGCAAGCCATAGGTATCATTTCTCAGATGGCATCATTGTTGTTTTAGTTACTGTTGGCATAAGCACAAACTTTAAATTTGTGCATATTTCTCCTAAAATACTAGTCTTCAGTTCAATCTAATTGAGCAGCACTTAATTTTGGGGGATTTCCCTCCTCCAATTAGTATTGGAGGGCTAGAAATGAAACAACATGATCCCAGTCTGACTCCTTAGCCACAACCAACATATGGAGTTCCATCCTCTTTTCCATGGATGACATGTGTAACATGTACTATGTCACTCATCAAAATTTACCTTCATTTTTAGTCTTTAAGTTATTTTTGTCTTTTCACCTGCCTTTTTATCAATTGAGAATTTGTCTCCACAGTTCTTGTTTAATTTGTGTGTTATCTGTGTTCTCGTTGTAAATTTAAGGTGTCTTTTAGCATCTTGCTTTGCAGGTATTGCTTCATTAAATTGTATTCCCTTTCATTGTTCTGGGGCTAGGGTAAGTATTGTCTCGGTTTTGGGGGTTTCTGACTTTTTTTTGTTTTGCATGAATTTTTTAAATATTTTATAATTATGTAGTTTATAATATCATAAGATGTGGGCACAGGAAGGCCCAGTGGGACACTCACCCCACCTGCTTAGTGTGCTCAGGGTGTACATGCATGGACAGCTGTCCAATTTGATTTTGATATGACCAGGTGTGGGACTTTTCCAAAAGTCGCCACACATACAGGGGAAGAAGAAGAGCCTCATTTTCAGTGGTTGATCCCCTCAATCCTTAACATCCATGAGGAGAAGGAGAATGAGCTTCATGCCTTGGAAAAGGGTTGTTTGCAGTTCAGGGGTAATTATTATTTGGTTTCTTTTCTTTGCCAACCTGGGTTTCTCGCTGAGATTTGGCTACCTTCAGTAGCTACACTTTCTGTTGAGATCCTTAGTCTCAGTCATATCTGTTCCGGGGATGATCAAGATAGACTCCTTTGCCCAGTTAGGACTTTCAGGATTTATTTGGCTTCAAAAAATGTAGGAAGGGTTGGAAGCACCCTATAGTACATGTCACACAGCTCATGTACGCGCTCTAAGTATTTGATTACACATACCTTTAAAATGGTGTTTATTCACTTTATTTTTCAACCTATTTATCAAAATTCTGTTGAAGATTATTGTATAAATTCCTCGAAAAATGCCAAGTGGCAAATTCAGTGATAACGTACTTCAACATTTTTAGGCACAGTCAAGAAAGCAGGTTGATCTCGTTTAAACCAGTTTTGTCACGCGCTATGATGTAAGAGGGAATGTGACTGGTTGGGAAAAAGTTTTACTACAAACATAAACAGAGACATGACAGTATCATCATTTATAAACAAAACTTGGGAAAACACCAGCTGGAAAAAAAATTGGCACACAACTCCAATAAAAAATTGGAGGCAATTAAGAAACTTCGTATATATCTTCTGTATGGTATGTCATGTCTTTTATTTCAATTTGTACATATTTTTCCAATACAAATATGTTTTTTCATACAAGTAAAAGACAGAAAAAACACTGCTGTCAATTCAGATTTATTTTAGTTGAATTTTACATCATGCTAATTTATCATTTTGAAGAAACATCATATGTACAAGCTAAGAATAAAACTTATTGTATGGTTCTCCTCTATGCCATTCATAGTTGAACATTCATACAGGAGATGAAGATGCATATGACTTCTTGTGCACGTGATCGTACACTTGATTCCCCCCGCACTACTAATTGTTCAATCCAATATTGACTTTCTTGACCCAGCGTAATGCCGAACTGCCATTGTAAACGTCCATAGTGATTGATAATTTTCATCTGGAAATTTTGTGATGACAATTACTCAAAAATCACAATTGAATAAACTTTGTTATAACTATATTATGATTAAATTTTAAATTTTAAAAATAAAATTATTTTTAAAATTTATATCAGTAATTGCACTTAATGACCTCTGTGACTTGTACTATGGCTATTTAGGGTTCCTCTGATATTTCAGCTTCCACTGCTTCCAGCTGGATTGCCCTCAGTATCAAGGGAGCTTCTCAGACACACACTTAATGAGGACTATTCATGAAAATTAAAGCCCATGAAGTTAGGGATTTTGTTGATCTTGGGCCTGTTTGAAACACTCCTTTTTGGATGATGTTATGAGCTGCTTTCTAATGGTCTTGTGCTACCTATACTTTTTACCTTTGATCTCTGGTGCAACAGAGTGAAGGCATTTTTTTCATTGGGCCCATTGGTGAGCATAGTACATGGCTGTACCTTCTACCGGTTCACAATTGTGAACACTCATACCATAAGGTAAGTACTGTCCGTCAGCCTCCCTTCTAACTAATACATTCAGCAATGCAATTGTAGCATGTAATGTATTACTGCTGTTGTAATGTAAAGGTGGAGGGGCTAATTTTAATTGTGTAATTCTTACCTGCTACAGTTGCAAAGATTCCCTCACATTCCACTCTAATGTCCTGTTCTCCAGGTCCAAGTCAAAGGATAGTATTAAATATGTTGACTGTGACCATGTCAGACTGAGATCATGTTCTTTTAAATTCTGGCCTGCCAATACTAAACAGGAGGGAGTAATTAGCTTGGGCTGGTGGACTAATGTCCTAGAAAAGGAAAGCAGTGCAATATCAGGTAAGTAATACATAATTAAGACTAGTTTTTCCACCACCACTACCCCCATAATCTTTTTCATTACATCTTTTCTGTGCAAATCATTCTCATCCTTGGATGTTGTTTTTAAAGTTTGCAGTCCATTGTCAAGACTTGGTGTTCTGCAGAAACCTTGCCTGGAAATCGTCATGAGCACAAATTAGAAATTGAGACAGTCATAGTTCAGATTTCAAAAGTAATTTGTGATTGGTTGAAACGAAATTCGAATTATGATTTCTTGGCCTTGTCTTTCTTTGTTAATATCATAGCATGTACTTAGTATTGGGGCTTTTTAAAAAAATAAAATCAAGTTCTCCCTATTTGTATCTGTTGGAGTCATGCATGATGTCGTTTTAACCCCTTTTCCTTTTTTTTTTAGGTAGATGTGGTTTTTGAAGAGGACAAGGGCTTTTTGGCCGCTATTCAGACATTTATGAATTCTACCAAAATTCCCATCATCATGATAACATCTCAGACTAGTTTTGCCTCACAGTTTGAGGGAAGATTTGAGGAACTCACATTCAAACCGCCCTCTCCGGTAAATTCTTTGCGGATGCATGAAGAAGTGTTTTTCTTACAGAATTTAGAGTTTTGTTAATAGAAGAGTTTTTTATTTGAGCCCATAATATTGGAAAATCAGACTAACTTTCCTATCAGCAGTGACAGCATCAGCAGTTTTCTTTAGGTTTTGGTGATCACAAGTAAATTGACAGACATTTTTTAAAATTTAGGTTGAGGTGATTGTAATTTATGGTCAGATATACCCAGTAATCAAGATCACTTTTTTATACCCAGTAATCAAGATTACTTTTTTTCAGATTATTTACATAACATTTCACTGCTTGGAACTTGAACAGTGACTTTGAATTGTATCTAATTGAAATCAAAGTGTCTTTGAGTGGTATCATGAAATGAAAAAATGTGTATTGGTGAGATATGGCTTGTTGTTTTTAATTTGCCTGGACATAAGGCCAGATGTGCTTATAGTATGGCTCTCTGTCTGTTGTGCATCCATCAACAATCATTACCACTCTGCAGCCATTTTCTGATTCTGTTTTGATCAGACTTGGAATATGACCTGTATCATAAAGATCTTGGACAAGTTTGATGGACTTGTATCATAAGGATCTTGGAGAAGTTTGATAAAAAGCAAGATCAATGCATATTAATGAGATGGTATTGCATATGATTGGCTGAGCTTGTTTTAACTCTGGAAGGCATGTGTCTGAAAAAAAAAACTTGAAATATGGGTTTACTTCATCTAATGAATCAGAAAAGTTGAAATGTACCATATATACTTGTGTATAAGGTGATTAATTTAGGAAAAATAAAGTAATGGAAGAAGAGGGGGTCAGCTTATCCACGGGCCAGTGTCTAAACTTGACAGTTTTGAAGTCTTTTTGTTGACTACTGTAATGGCTGTAAATGTGGCAATTATTTTCCTCTCATTGTATATCTGACCTTATTTCCTTATTGTCAACTTGTTAGGCATTTAGTATTGTTTACTATAAAACATGTGTATTCTGAATTAGTTTTTGAGGATATATATATGCTGTGTGGTGTGAATTTTCATTCCTTTTAATTTATTGATGGTAATTAACCTTCGTATATATACGGTATAAAAACGCCAGGTGTTCATTCGTGTAAGTATCTTTGGTGGGAATGGAGCTATAGCATATGGAGTTACAGCATTCATAGTGATTATTATTGGGATTGAAATTAATTGTCAACAATTTCAGTGTTGTGGTTTATTTTATTTTTTTTTGTTCTGGTTTATTTTCTGATTTTTGTATTGTTGTAGAGGTTTTAAAAAAATCTTAAATTTAAGTGAATAATTTTTAAAATGTTTAAACTTGACGTTCTGTTTAGTGAAGAAGCGAATTCTTTCTAGTAAAGTAATTATTTCATCACAACAATATTCAGAGGTGATACAACAGAACATGGCTTCCATGGACTACTTATGATATATTTATTTATGTGGGACTTTTTTTGTTTAGGAGAAATGAAAATTGAAGACATAATGCAGACCTGCCAACTCTTACGATTTTGCCTTAAGTATTAAGAAAATTGCCCTTACGGCATACAAGCAAAAACTACAGGAAAATGATTGTTGCCGAAAAATCCAGATAATTGGTTCATCTGTGTTTGATATGGGTCCAGGTTTCACCTTAGAATTAGTAAATTTAGTCAGGGAACCAGACTAACTTTACAGCAGCACCCCAGATGCTTTAAACTGCACCTGTTTGTTCATATAAAGCATCTGCATGATCAAACTGTTGATTATAGAATTTTTTTAAAATGGCATCCAGCGAGCGATTCATGTTTAAGACAAAAGGGAAAATAAGCTTCTAGAAAAGTGTTAATAATCAACACAAAAGAATAAAAAGGAGTTCAGATTCTTGTGAATAAAAGCTGGAAAGGACACAGTTATGTTTATTGGATGTCATGTGCCAGTTTGAGTATGTCTCGTGGCAGGAAATATGATTGCTATCTTCATGTGAAATGGAAAAAGTATTTCCAAGAATTATGTCCAGTTGAGAGATAGCAACAAGCCATTGAGTTAATATGGTTTGGAACTAAAGTTTGTGCAACTGTACTAGTGAATACAGTCTACGCATACTTTACAAACTTTTCAGTTGAACATGATGTTTATCGTCGCTGCGTCAAACTTTTATTTACGTTTTCCAGCTTTATAATAGCAGTTATTGATATTTTGTTACACCTTACTGAAAACTGGTCAGTCTTACGGAGAAAAATCAGCTGACTTACTGAGACGGACTCGTCAGGGTTGGCAGGTCTGCATAATGTAATAATGGGGAGTTCTCTGCAAAAACCGTAAGATATTATGAAATTGGGAGGTAGGCGTGGAACAACCCTAAAAATAGGGATTTTGTTTTTTTTTTTCCCTCCTGGTGTGACAGTTGACAGGTATGGTGTAAGGTCGCTTACATCAGAGCAAACTACAACTTGGCTTTTACGGTATCAGCATAATTTTCGAAGCATTATTTCTGAAATTTCATTATTGTATTTTGGAGATATCATTAAAGTTTAGTACAGGGGTGCCCATGATTCGACTCCAAGGCATGTACTTAATTCAGCGGAATGTACTTCATTCAGTGAGTGTTCAAACCAATAATATACATGGCGGCCATTATGTAAATACGCTCAGTAGCCTAACTGCGAGCGTTGAATCAAACCATATTGTTGTTCATTGTGTTGTTATCCTGGGATCACATTTTAATGAGTTAGGCATTTACAATTTCAAGGCAAAATAAAATCGTAATTACTGGTGCACTGATATAAAATGTCCAATGCAATACCGCATAAACAAACAATAATTGGGGGTCCCAAGCGGCCCAGTTGTCTAAAGCGCTCACCGTTACGGATCACTGCCATCTCACCTCTGTCCACATGGGTTCGAGTCTCGGATTCGGCCAATGTGGATATGTGAGAAAGCTTGCCAGTAGCTTCTTGTGGGTCGGTGGTTCTTTCCGGGATTTTCCTGGGTTCTTCCTCCACCATTAATACTGGCCGCCATGTATAGCCTGTCTTGTGCTGAAAATGGCATTAAACCCTACAACAACAACAACAACAACAATAATTGAGTCAAAAGGGAGAGGTCGTGTTACAGCAACCTGCAAATGCTCAATTCTAGTCATCGTTCAGTCAAGTTATACACAAATCTGAATTAGGCAGAGACATTAAGAAAACAGAAACTTAAATAAATTATTTTTGAAACAAGTTTATACTATTTCTTTTTAATAAACATACATGCCAACCCCGAGAGAAGTATATGTGTAATTTTTGTTAATATAAGATTGCCTAAATAAATGCATTTAGAACTTATGCATGCATCTTGTGATGTCTCAGAGTTGTGGGTTGGCTTATACATGGGTCATGCACTTTTTAGTGTTGATACCTATTCAGTGTGGGCTGTCAGCTTGTATGCAAACGGGCTTACACTCGAGTATAAATGGTAAGTGACAAACTCTGGATGGCTTGCACTTGTGATAAAGAAGAATCCTATTGATTTGGGAGTCAAAAGGTCAGTGATCAGAGTTATCAACCATGTAATCAACCTTGGCTTGTGGATAATTTTTGCATGTAGGATAAGATTGATTTTGTGCTCAGAAGGTCAAAGGTCATGGTCACTGAAAAAATAAGGGTTTTAGTTCTAGACTGCACACCTTAAAAAAAGTTTACAGAGTGATTGCTCTTAAGTATGGAAGAGGCCTTTTGATTTTGGGACTAAAAGGTCAGTGTCATTGTGGCTTCAAAAATGTATTTGTTCCTTGGCCAAACTGTATGAATGGTTTGCAGTTAGGGTAATACAGATATCTATAGATTTAGGAGTGTTTAGGTCAGAGGTATTGTTAAGTTCAGTAAAATAATTTTGATCATAGAGATTGGTCAGTCAACTATGCCTTATTAGTGCCTACATAGTGGACTATTAAATAACAAGGTAATCATTTATTATTCTATTCACATTACTCTTATACATACTGGTTGAACTTCAGATTCATTAGATGCCATGACTCTACTCTTTGCATATAAGTTGAACTTTTGTGTCTTTACCATTTCAGTTATCTATTACTAGTCACTTACAAGTGATGTGCTTAGTAGAAAATCTGCGTACAGACTTTGAGGACTTGTTCTTTGCTGTTCAGTTCAACAGTTGTGACATCCGGCGCTGTATGCTTGGTCTCCAGTTCTGGGTGGAATCAGGGGGAGGAATTCACCAGTGTAATAGGTCTATCAGAGTTTCAGATCAGCCAAGCTCTACTATTTTACTTCAGGTCAATAATGAATCACAGGATACATTGATGGAAGATTCACAGGCACAAGAAGTACTGGGTATTACCAGTGATCTTGATGATGATGATTTTGTAATGGCAAAGCCCGTGCATATCAGGTCTAGAAGATTAATTGATGAGGATCAGTCAGATTCATTGGATGGTGTTGCAGCCTTTGACAAACTTATAGCGGAAAAGACATGTTCTGAATCTCAGCAGACACAGAGCAGAGCAGAGGAGGAAGAGAAGGACTTACCTAAAGTGCATTCTCTCCTGGTTGATAGTCAGATTACGACATCAGCTCTCATCAAGAAATCATTATGCAGCACAATTAAGACCAGTTTACAGGTTTGCTTTTCTTGTTTTCTCTAATTTAGAGTATTGTGACTTGTACAGAATTTTTACCTGTCCTATTTAATTAAAGAATTTCAGTAAAATAGTTTGGAGCAGCATTGAGGAAAACATCAGATTGTTTTAAAAGTCAGATTCACTCAAGTGATTTGCAAAGGAGAAAAACCATTACATACAATGTATTTAAGTAGCCTGACTGTCATTTGGTTTCACTCGCATGATAGGATGTCAGAATGACCAGCAGCCATCATAGGATTTGTCTATCCTTAGAGGAAACAATGAATGTCATCAGAGAATAAGAATCAGTGCCAAAACCTATGTTGAAGAAACCTGGAGTAGAATTTGGCTTAGGAACGTTACAAATTCTACCAAATATTTTAAACATTATGGATTATCATTCATTATTATAATGGACTTAAGAGTAAAGTTATAAAAGTCTCTTCCTTAAATGTTACTTGAGATGAGGACTGTATTTCTGTGTTGTACAACTGCATTTATTCATCTGACCAGATGTGAATTTTGGAAGGAATATATGTTCAGCTAATTTTTCCTTAAATGTAAAAAAATACACACAAACCAAAATAAAAGCGCTTCCAAATTTATGCACTAAAACACAAAGTCTCTCTCTGTGTCTCTTTTGCATAAGTGCTTCTTAAAAGACAGAACCTCTCAAAACAGAAAATTAAATTTTGTCCCAAGGGGTTTTGGTAAAGAAGGGCTAAAACTGAGATTCATTCTCTCTTGCAATCTCGATAGAGGCAGGGTTCCCATGTTATTGGGAAATCCGGAAAAGTCAGGAAAAATGATTATTTCTTCCCAACCATGAAAAGTCCTTGACTTTTGCAAATATTGATGAAAATCAAGAAAAACCTGGAAATTTTCTGCCACCACTTGATGAAAGAAACAGTTACATAATTGAGTCATATCTTAACTGATTGTGAGTTAAATTTATTGAATTGACTAGACTAGTCAGAGGTTGCAGTACAGATCATTAGAGTGATTACCATAAATGTGTAGTTGACTCGTTATTTCACAAACCACTTGATATCATTATCTTTTCCTACATGGAAGGGATGAAAACCAGTCTAGTATCAAAATAAGCTAATATGGTGGTAGCCGCTTACCAGCTGGTGTTTAATTTGCTGACAGACAAGATGAAAATATAGTGTTGATGAAATTTGATTTTGCACTCATCATTTGGATTGCTAGTCGCAGTAATACAGACCTGCCAACCCTTACGATTTTGCCGTTAAGTCTTACAAAAATGACCCTTAAAATACGGACTCACGGAATAAAAGAACAAACTACGGAAATAAGATTGTTGCAGTAAAATCCAGATAATTGCCTTGTCCATGTTTGACTTGGATCTGGGTTTCATATTAGCTTTAGTTGAGTTAGTCAGAGAATCAGACTATCTGTACAGTAGTGCCTTAGACACTTTAAACTGCACATATTTTTCCATGTGATGTGTCTGCATGATCAAACTGTTGATTATAGAAATTTTTTAAAATGGCATCCAGCTACCAATACATGTTAAAGACGAAAGGGTGGCGCTTTATGGTTTCATATTTTGCATAGGGTTAGAATTTTAAAGAAAAAGAATTTCTCCGGGTTTCCTCACTGGTTATACTGGCTATTTAAGAAAGACCTTGTATATCTTAGGTATTGTGCAAAGAACCTTTAATTTCCTTTATTTTGGTGTATGATTGATGGGTGTGATATGGGTTATAGAATATACAGCATGGCCTTACTCCAGATGTGCACCTTTCAAAAAAGTGCTAGCTCCACTTGGTCATTTTCACTTCCTGAACTTCAGAGGTGAATTGTAAAAAAAAAGAGCCGATAACTTTTTTCTTATTTTATATATTTGGTAATTCATTCATTGCACTTTCAGAAGCTGGTATTGTCTAGTCTGGCAAAATTCATTTTCCCTATTTTAATAGCTGCTAAGGATACTGTACTTTAGACAAATTCAGGCTGATCTTTGGAGCAGGGAGCAGTCATTTTAGTTAGTAGTGTGCTAAGATCATTTACAATTTCCAAAAGTACCATATTCAAAGAAATATCAGCCACATTACATCAAAGTAGCATAGAGGTATGCCAACATTCACTCCACTGTGCATGTTTTATATGCAAACAACTTCACCTTACATACATCACTCTCTCAAAAGTACATAATAACTGGTGAGTGCCCCCAAGGAAAGAATAAGCCTCTTAAAAATGTTTTAATAACCAGTACTGAGGAATAAAAAGGAATATTCAGATTGTTATTAATAAAAGTACAAAGTGACACAATTACATTTATTGGACATGTCGATTTGATTATGTCACGTGGCAGGAGATATGATTGCCATCGTAATGTGAAATGAAGAAATAAATTCCAAGAATTTAAGTTGAATGATAGCAACAAGCCATTGAGCTGCATAGGGTTTGGAACTGAAGTTTGTGCAACTGTACTAGAGGTAATATCATGTCTAGATACTTAAAAAAACTTAAGATTAACATAATGTTTATCGGCAATATATAAGTTTGGAATACAGACTTTTTAAATACACGTTTTCCAACTTGACAATAACAGGACATGATACCTTGTGACATCTTACTGAAAACTGGCCAAACTTACAGAAAAAAGTCAACTGCCTTTATTGAGGCAATCTTGTTAGGATTGGCAGGTCTGTGAATACACAAATCTCGCAAACCTCATGTTTGTAATATCATACGTCCAGTAATCTCTTTGAAATGTAGAAAAAATATAAAAATATTAAAGGAAGATTGTCTACTGTTTGTAATAAACAAAATGAAAGAACACAAAATTCTCTATATATTTATTCAGAGAACAACTACCCGGGTTGACATGTGCCCTCTGCTTGATGAATCTGGCTCAGCCCAGATTGCTTCAGCAGTGACAGGTTTCTGGTCATTTTTCTTGGAATAAATATTGTGAGAATTATATGACCTTTTGGGTTTTTACAAAAGGTATGTTGCTTTCATTTAATATATTTGAATTTTCATTCAGCAACATTAAAAATGGGTTTTGTTATTGATATCGTGTGACTACTTGACTTTCAATGTAATAGGCACTCTGCACCACAGTTGCTGAATAAGCAACTCTGCTATCTGGCGATTTACTATCCAACTTTGAATATTATCCCTACACTGATCAACTTGAATGTCATGTCTGTATGCTTTGAGCATCATATTAATTCCAAACACGAGGTCCATTTAAATTATTTTCATCACTTGCTAAGGTCATTTTTACATATCTCTTGATTGTAATTTAAATTAAATATAATTCTTTGTTTAAAAAAAAGGAAGAACGTGCTATCATGTTTCTGCAAATGTAAAATTGCCCATGTGAATTCGAGCACTTTGTTGTCGAATCTTCAGTTTCAAAGGTACTTAGTTTTGAACTCAACTTCGGAGGGAAGTAATTCTTGCATGTAGTTCAAAATCCCATACGCTTAAGTAGAAGTGATTGGTTTTGAAAAACACTGGAACTTGTGAAGTTTGATGTTGTAGGTTGAGATTTGTGTAGTTACGTGACTAGCAAAGCCAATGGCTAGCTAGTACCAGGTCAGATTTCATCTATGCTGTAGTTTTGTCTAGTTGTCAGTGTTCATCTGTTTATATGATTAATTATTGGATACAATGATTGTAATGGACATGGATACACCTAATAAGTCATAATTTGCTTTAGATTTGGCAACAAAAATTCACTTTTTCAGTTGTTTGTAAAGTCATCTTTTTGACTTTTTGGCCAGAATTCGTACCTGCTTTGTATTATCATGTTAATTACATCTTTGTATCCGATCAAATTTAGGGAGTGTAATAAAAGTTAAAAGGCATAAGAGCTAAATGTCATGGTTGTTTGTCAGGTCAACTTGTTTCAGTTGAACCATCGATCACTGTTGTAAATATTGTTGTGTAAGTAATTTAATTATACTACCTTAAATTAGCCTTCTCATTCACAAATGTGATAAAAAATAGCAAAGCAACAAATTGAAATGAGTACTTGGTGAATAAACAGCTTTGTTTGACTGATACGGTTAATTATCGAGAAGCAAGTTCCAGAACTTTTAGTAAACTTAAAATCCCTGAATTAGCACTCAGAGGTTTCCTCAAGGATCAAAAGAAGTTTTATTGCTTGGAATGAAATCACTGCATCAGTATTTTACTAAATAAATTAAACAAAACTTTAGGTTCAACATTGACAATTGTTTCACAAAATAAATGTCTGTATTTAAAAAAAAAAAGAATCTCATTTTGTCGTGAATCAACAAAAAGCAGTAACATAATACACAATGTTTTTGCATACATATAATGGTTGGTGAAACCAGTTGAAGTTATGTTCTTAACAATCTTTCAGAGGATGGGTATCTTGTAGAGGTGTGTGGTATTACCAGTATACTGGTTTACTGCAGTATTTTTGTACCTGTACTGCTACATGAGTAGTTTCTGTCAGTAACAAATGTACAAAAATTACAGAGGAATCCTGTTAAATCTTTAATGTTATTAAC
This sequence comes from Megalonaias nervosa, assembly GCA_016617855.1. NCBI lineage: Eukaryota > Metazoa > Mollusca > Bivalvia > Unionida > Unionidae > Megalonaias > Megalonaias nervosa. The sequence goes on along the minus strand of JAECUM010008494.1, from coordinate 35,608 downwards.
AGCATGTTTTCATTATTCATAACAAAATTGTTAAAAGAATTAAATTTTTTTAACAAAACAGTTGTATCTATCACTAATGGTGAATATCAAAAATATATTTATATGTATGATCCTTTAATCAATTGTTTGGGACATGTCACACAGTGACCAAAATGGAATGTTGTGAAATCCAACTTTTGGAACAAATTTCGGATAAACAAAACATTGGAAAATCAAAACCGAAAATGTGCAATGTTTTAGTTATTTTCTAGCATATGTGAATGTAAAAGTGTATGCATTTCTTTGTACAGAAGTCTCTTAAATGCTCAATCATGTGTATTTAGATGCATATTTTTCATCTGGGACACAGAAAACCACTTTCACAGGAGTCCTCAGTACATGCACAGTCGCTGGGTGGCAAATTCAAAGACTTGGCAGTCCTGCTTCAACCACCTGCTGAGTGTGAAAATGTGTTGATCAATTGATCTTTTAGCTGTGTTGATATTTACAATGACAGAATTCAGTGGCTGAAAGGCCCCCAGATGTACATGTTGTTATAAGAGTACATCAAAAGAACATGATGTTAATAGCTGGGCAGCAAGTTCAAAGACTTCATCTAGCTGCCGTGTGGTGGGAAAATGTGCTGATATTTACGATGGCTGAATTCAGAGGCAGAAAGACCCAGAGATCTACATGTGGCCATTATAAGAGTATATCAAATGAACAAATTTAGCTTTCATTATTGTGTTCATTTCCTAGTGTAGCAGAATAAGTAGTGCATGTGACCTTGAAATCAAGTCATGTCAAGACTTAGACAAAATGCTGTTTTCAAAATTTGGATAAGTATTTTGGGGTTAAAAGGGAAAATTGACGAAGATTGTAATGAGATTCAGAAGATTGCTGAAGTTGCTAGAACTGATAGTTCAGATGGAACAGAAGCTAAGTACAAGAAAGTGTGTAATGCCTGGCTTAGTATTTGGAATAAGACCTTTTCTTGAATTGACATAATTGAGTCTCACTGTAATGGACAAACAAGAGCTATATGTCAGTTGTGTAAAGAAGTAAGAAAAGTAAACTCATTGACAACCACTGGTTCTTCTCTTCTGGACATTTAGCCACTTAAGGCATGCCCAATATGCTTATGGGGACTACAACTTTTACTGGTGGGGCTGGACTCCTGGTTTTAAAATCCTAGTGAGACCTCTTTTGTATCAAATAGTTTAGGTAGAAAATTGTAGGTTTCAATATCAACACTTCCATTTTTATCAGTAGGATCTTAATGTCATCATAGTATAGTGTCAGCTTAATCATCCCACTTTAGTTACATCTTTTAGACTGTAATTTGTAAAACATTTAACATACAAATAGCATATTCATCTACAATAAGGTACTGGCCATTTATATTTTTTAGTTGGGGTTGCAGTGCTTTTCTTCTAAGCTGAAATATTTTCTTTCATCTGAAGAAAAATAATATTTTTAGGTCCACTAACACCCTCGCTTATAGGACAATCTCTGTTTTTGGACCCTGTTGCGCATGAGTTATCGAGGGAGAACATGTAGCCATCATGAAAATCTTATTTTTGCTAGTCTTAAATGGAAAGGCATTTTGACATGGGGGTTTACATCAGAAGAGTTCTTGTGGTGTGCACTTGATCCTAAATGCAAATGACTAACTCTATATGGCCACCATATTGGCTGTCTTGAAGATATTGTTATATCTGCTATTTCCAAATGGATGGCTGTCTCAACAACATGTTTTAAGCAATAGACTTCTTATGATATGTAGTTGGTCCTGAATGAAAATGATGCCCGTCATGCATCTAATATAACTGACAGTTGTCATGAAAATCTACTGTCATTACTCCGCCTGAATGGATAATTACATGGGGTTTTGACCAAAAAGATTTCTAATGAAGTATATTTTATCCTAAATGAACATGGTATCAATCTGACATCCAGTATATCACAGCAGTTTATTTGAAACCTGTTATTGCTGAAGAATATCAAAGGTGGTTTCAGCATTAAGCATTTAAAAGGAAGAAATGATCTTACCTTGAATTTCTGTAAATTCTTTTCTCCCACTACAGCACCAGTCCCTAATACCATGAAGACAACAACAGCAGCAACTTCTACTTCTGCTACTATTTAAAATGCTCTACAAAGCTAGAACAAAATTATATAATTACTGGTAATTTTGGTTTATAATCTATTTTTTAATCTGCTATAAGGAGACATGTGAAAAATAGATACAATCAAAATCATGAGTGAAAAGGTTTAAGAGGTTACAAGACATAAGCTGATGTGTTAAAATTGCCTCAAAGTACAAATTTTGTGATGAAAAATTTCCCATTCTAAAATTTTATTGTTGGAATCATCCCAGTTAGGTGAGTACTGAGCAAGCAAATATATTTACTACGAAAGCCAATCTTTTAAATGTATCAGCCTGTTGTTCACCAAAGAATCAAGTGTCCTTTTATCATTTAACGATCTGGCTGCAGCCCAGAAGCTAATGATTTGTAATAAGCTTAGTCGAGAACACCTGTTTGATTGTGAGATATGGTCTTTATTTGCCATTTTAATGGATAAACAAACGAAATACAGTTTAATATATTGACATTTGTAATATCCTATGATCGATAACTAGTTAGAGCATTTGTGACTGTCAAAACTTGTCTGGAATAACAGAATTCATAAACACACGCACAAACACACACACACATACACATACACACACACACACACACACACAGACATTAACTGTAAATTGAATGCATCTTTGTTCATACTAATCCAGAGGTGACTGTATTTTTTGGTTTTTCTTCAGACTTTCCCCACTTCAGATTTGTTAGAGATCTGTGCAAGGTACAGGGAGAACCGATGTGATGTCCTCTACAGCAATTTAACACAGTTACTTCCCCTTCCCAAAATTATAGTTGACTCTTTAGCACCATATGTGCCAAACAGTGAAACGCCAGACAATAGGAAACCAAAGAGGAGGAGGATAAAGAGTGATTTGTTTGACAGCGAAGGATCAGATGAGGAGACTCGTCAGATACAAGGGGATGATAATGATGCCATGAAACATCCTGTGCCATCTTCGGATGATACACAGAATAATCAGGCTACCAATGTAAAGTTGGATGAATTGGACAAAAGTTTTAGTATTCATGTACAAAACTCCTTACGTTGTTTTGCAGATTATTATGATACCATGTCTTTACTCGATGTTATGGATGCTCAAATGGAATGCAAGGACTTGAATCGGCTTAGACTTGTGGATCATTCCCGTTGTAGGCTTCTAGATGGTATTGATGATATTCCATCAGAGTTTGAACAACAAAGAAAAGGTTCTATATCTCAGCATCAGCTGGGTTCAGATTTGGAAGTTCGAAGCTTTTACAGGTTTTATTGTGAGATAGACTCCATACAGAAGAGACTTGAAAACCTTTGTGAAAATAACCCAGCAAAAGAGGCCATGACACTGTCAGTATTGAAGGGACAGGACAAGTTTAAAGTATCAGGATCACCTTTTAGTACACCCTCTTTAGAATCAAGGTAACATTTTCTGTTGAAGTTGTGATAGGTTCTTGAAACAAAAGAATGAAAAATCTTGATAGTTAAATCATATTTTGGCAAGTTAAAGAATGAATTGAAAACCTTTCTAGCTGTTGTTTGAATAATCAGTTACACCCTCAATTCCATATACAATAATTACGAGATTATTTGTTTCTTGCCTTTCTCCCCAAAAAGTACTAGATGTGAGAGCATGATATTATCATTCAGCAGCAGCAACATCAAATTATTGTTAAAAAATTTTTGTACGCCCATATCTCTGGAAAGGAAGAGACATCTTGTTTGGTGGAACCTTTGTATTAGCATTACAGTCCATTTTTAACAAAAGTCATCAAGGTATTATAAAGGTGTAAATGGAGAAGGCCAAATACAAAAATGTAGGTAGGTAGAGAAATAAAATCTCATAAATTCCAGTGCTTTAATGTAATTTTCAAATTACTGTCATAATTTATTTTTAAATTTATTTGTTATATATACAGTTAATTATCATTTAGAATATGTCATATATTGCTGATCTAGTTTTGGTCTCACCTGTTGAATAAGATACAGGTATCTCTTTTCCGGTGCTAATGGTGATGGTAACATCAGTGTTAAAGTTTCAGGTTACAGGTTTTAAAGAACATTTACGGCTTGGGGAGGGGGATACATGGTTGCAGGTGAGACACTGTGTTCTATGAAACACCTGCTTTTCACTAATAACAATATAAAAAAATTGGATACAAGTTGGATGAAGAATTTTAATCATACTATGGTTCATATACATTTCTTTTACTCAGGATACCAAGCAGCATAAAGAGATGTATGGACAATGTACTAAACAATTTACCATTAACAGTCCACAACCACCACTCAGACCTCTCACTGGATTACCTCCCATTGTTACAAGTCATCTCCAGGTCAGAACATTGCAGACATTTGGCCAAAACGAAAAGAAGGTGAGTTTTTCCATACTTGAACTTTTGTTTTCTTTCTTGTGAAGTTGCAACATACAGATACCTTGCCCAAAACATTAGGAAGTGGCATTTATAGTTTATTAGGGTTTAGGTTACAGTTTATAAGTTCTGTATATTTCCTAAACCACTTAATTAATTTTGTTCATAGGTGGGATGAATCATTATGAAGCTAAGACAGCTAATTCTGCAACACACTCACTCACCTCTTTGGGTCATGGTCACAATCATAAAAATTTTTTTAATGGTTTTTGTTAAAGTTGTTTCATTTGTTTACATTTCCACTTGAAGGATTTGCTCATACTTGTGAATTGTTATGAAACTAAAAGACTGTTCATACTTGGGTCAAGCATGCTGCCAATTCCCAGTCCTACTCCTGTCAAGCATGCTGCCAATCCCCAGTCCTTCTCGCTTCAAGCATGCTGCCAATCCCCAGTCCTTCTCGCTTCAAGCATGCTGCCAATCCCCAGTCCTTCTCGCTTCAAGCATGCTGCCAATCCCCAGTCCTTCTCGCTTCAAGCATGCTGCCAATTCCCAGTCCTTCTCGCTTCAAGCATGCTGCCAATTCCCAGTCCTTCTCGCTTCAAGCATGCTGCCAATCCCCAGTCCTTCTCGCTTCAAGCATGCTGCAGATCCCCAGCCCTACTCAGTTTAAATGTATTACCAATATCCAGCCCTACTCAGGTCAAGCATCCTGCCAATCCCAACCCTATTCGGGTCAAGCAATGCTGCCAATCTCCAGTACTACTCAGGTCAAGCATGCTGCCAATCCCCAGCCCTATTCTTGTCAAGCAATCCTGCCAATCTCCAGTCCTTCTCGCTTCCAGCATGCTGCCAATGCCCAGTCCTTCTCGCTTCAAGCATGCTGCAGATCTCCAGCCCTACTCAGTTTAAATGTATTACCAATATCCAGCCCTACTCAGGTCAAGCATCTTGCCAATCTCCAGCCCTATTCGGGTCAAGCAATGCTGCCAATCCCCAGTCCTACTCCTGTCAAGCATGCTGCCAATCCCCAGTCCCTCTCGCTTCAAGCATGCTGCAGCTCCCCAGTCCTACTCAGTTTAAATGTATTACCAATATCCAGCCCTACTCAGGTCAAGCATCCTGCCAATCCCAACCCTATTCGGGTCAAGCAATGCTGTCAATCCCAGCACTGCTCGGGTCAAGCATGCTGCCAATCCCCAGCCCTGCTAAGGTCAAGTGTGTTGCCAATACCCAGCCCTACTCGGGTCAAGCATGCTGTCAGTCCCCAGACCTACTAAGGTCAGGTGTGTTGCGAATCCACAGCCCTACTCATGCCAATGATCAAATCCTACAACTACTATGCAATTGACATTCTACCCCCAAATCAAGTCCCAAATTTTCAAGTCTCTGTCCTGAACTATTTAGGATAAGTTGTATTACAGTACTCATACTCGCGCGTATCTCTTCTTGAGAAGTGTGCATGTTGGTTGTCATGTAGCAGCTGCACTGTAGTCAGGATTGAAACTTTAAACATTGGGAAATGATTTGAGGGTTATATGTGCAATTGAGTTATAATATTTATGCATTTTTGGTGGGGGGACTGACTCAAGCTTCTGATATTTCTCTTGCATGTTGATTGGGTAAAAAAAGATTTTTTAAATAGCATTATATTCAATCCAATTGAAACTTCATGTTAGTAACTTCTTTTGAATCTTCCAATTATTGTTTAAACTTTGCATGCATGTAACTTTTATACCTGTTGGTAGAATAGCCTTAAGTTAAATGAATTCTGTCTGCATTTTTCATGGTGGATATTTTTGACTTCTTTGGGGGCACTGCCTGAATTCATGACATCCAGATGTCGAATGATTGGGTGTAATAATTGTGCAGACCTATATTCTTCATTTAATTTATCTAATAAAATTATTTAAATTAAAATTTTTAAAAAATTTAAAAAATTATATTTATTATGGCAATTGATTTTCATGGATGCCATCTTCTTAGGAAATATGCTAATATAAATTACATAAGAAAAGATTAGTTGACAGTGATTTTTCTCTCCAATTTGTCAGAGAAAACCAGAATTCAAGATGCTTTTTTTGAGACTGTACGATTTTGAAAGCCATTTATTTTGTAGTAAAGGCGTTTTATTCTTTGTTTCAGATTCCACCATTACCTGGATAGTATAGGAATGCCGCTCAAAGAATCCATACTCAATGTTTTAGCATCCTCATTTTCTTAACAGATGACACAAATCTAACTTTACTAATTTGACAGAAGCCAGCTTTGAAATTCTTATTGATTTGGTCATCTGATCAGCATATCTCTGCATTCTGTGCATGAAGTTCGGCTGTGTCTTTGCTGTGGTTTGCCTAAAATATGAATGTATTCAATTTCTACATAAATAATCACTTTTATTAATGAATCACTAGAACTGAAAAAATTGTGCTTTCTCATTAGTATTGCAGTTTTCTATCATCGGTGTAAGGATGATGAAATATGGTAGTCATATTTCAACGAGTGCCAGTAGTGGTGTCAGCAATGTTCAAGTTTTATGTTTATGTTTTTGTAAAGTAAGAAACTGCTTATACTGAAAAGCAGATACAAACTTCTAAGTAAATTGTCTGTAAAGCTAATGTTTCTGTTTTGAAAATCCTTCAACATTTTTAGAGCTAAAATTTCAATTGATGTTGAAAGTTTCACCCAATTGGGATAAAACTGAATTAAATTTTACACATTGAATTTAAACAGGTTATATGGTACTGAAACAAGTGAGCCAGTCGACTTTAGACAAGTAGAGAGGGCAGATAGTCAATTTAAATTTGCCATTGGAGTAGTTCCTCTGCTTTAAAGAGCTTTCACTTTATCTGCTTACAAGTAATGTTTATGTGCTTAATGAAATTAGAAAAATGATTGTCAGTTTAACTTTACATCCTCAGTCATGACAACTTTTAAGCTGATCACCTGTAACAGTTCACACATGCATGAAACTCCTATAATGTATCATGTACAGTCTGTGCCCAAATATACGTGCATGGAACTCCTATTTTGGACCATGTACAGTCTGTGCCAAAATGGAACAGTGGAACTGATACAAAGTAGCAGCCATGCAAACATTTAGACTCTGTCATTAAAATGTTTGAATCACTGCAGTCATGTAATAAATGTCGAGAAGAAAAAAAAAAAAATAATGGACTTCTATACAGACCTCACAGTTTTAAAATAGAATTGATTTATATTTACCTCTACTCATTAAATGTACAGAAAATTTCCAGATGCCAAGTTCTTGTTTTAAGGAAAGGAAAAGTAAAACATTCAAGTTGGAACTTCAGCTAAGGAATGTTTTACCCATACTTGAAACAGGTGTTCACCACTTTTACTACTCATTTTATTCAGTTGATTAATCAAACATGTTGTCAATAGGCGGCTATAAAAATAGCTGACACACTTCATGATTCATGATTACTTAATGATTAGGGATGAAATGTTTCTACTGTGCCTTGTATTGATATGTATTGCAATACACTATGAAACGATACATTATTAATACATTTATCAATTTAATGGGTTTTTTTCATCTTTAGAAGGGTTGTCAATGGAAGGGTGGTGCCATTTATGTGTTGACATATTGGTCGTATTTTCAATATGCAGATTACAGACATAAAACTATTATCTGTTCATATGCGTATCTGATCCATGACACTATGACAATAATACTTCCAAACAGACTACCTGTTAGTCAACAGTCTTTTTAATTCAGCCTTTATAGACATTTCAGGCTGTTCCATTTGATCAGATGCAGAACTCATCTTGGTCACCACACCTGTTTTGCATTACACAAATGCTTAAAAAAAGGAGATTCTTAGCAGTTGTGTCTTTACTTAACTTTTTAATATATTACGATGTTATCTTGAAAAAATTTACCTCATGCAAGGTAGATCTTGTATAAAATAGGTACGGGTGCAGGAATGGAGACGACTAAAAAATAAATCCCTCACACTGCACTTCCTGTAGATGCAAAACAGATGACATTGCGAAAAGCACTTGGAAAAGGAAAACTGTTGACAATACCCACTTAAACAAGATGACTGACACATGACAAGTAATCTGCCCCGTCACCAATTCTGTGCTAATTATTTATCCAGTTGTTATGTTCAGTCACTGATAACATACAAAGGTAAGGGAGCCATTTCAAACTTGTTCCAGTATATTTTTTAGGAACCTATCATTTAATAACCACTTTTACATGAGGTGTATATTTATCTTTTTATCTGCTTGGATTGAGTTTGGATGCCTGCACTTCAGTGTATCACACAGATACAAACTCTAAATCACCAGATTAAGTTCTCAAGAATCCCAGTAATATTTATTTTAAATTAAGCAGTATTCTCAAGTGGCTCATGGGCATTGATAAAATAACTGACCAGTCAAAGCAGCTTTCCAGAACAATTTGTCTGCAGTGCCACATTGCTATCATATGCCACTTGCTATTTGGTATTTGTCAAGTAGCAGATTACAAGTAAGCTTGTAGCTTGTAGGACCTCTCTTAAGCCTTTTTCATGATGTGTATGATACTGTCGTAAAGACTAATTGCTGTTTACTTTGAGGAGTACACAGAAATTTTCACAAGTTCTTACCTTCGAGACATTGTTAAGTCTTGCAAACCCAAGCTGGATTTCATTTGTATACAGTTTTATATCTTGTATAATAATATTATATCCCAATTAGTTTGTGGACTTTTATCAGTAACAAGTCAACTAGCAAAGATGTTTCAGCACTAACTGTATGGAGTGGAAACTATCTAGTTGTCTAACAAATAGGGCAGCACATACTTGTATACAAGCACAGCAAGTGTCATTATATAATGGATACTACATTGCACTGGGACAGAGTTGGTTTGCAGCTAAAAAATTTCAAATAATTGACAGCTGGTGTTATATGGAGTTGGGGGATTTTTCAGTTCCTTTCATCAAACCAGGGGTGGGGGACATGCGGTATGATAAATATCATTTTAGGTTTATATTGTCTGGACTTGATGATCATGAAAAAATTTTTGTCTTGTACACTTAGTTAACATTAATTCTCTGTATCCACACCGCTTAACATTTCAATCCATTTACAATTAATAGAAACCCCAGTGGAAAACTTGCTCATTTTGGGTCAAGTATTTTAACAACAGTTCAAGTTCAGGTATTCCCATTAGGGCATGCTGAAATAAAAATGGCACCAAAAAAAGGTAAACTCCATGAAATGCAATGTCTGATTAATTTTTTTATTAAAAAAACAACAAAATTATTTAAAAAAACTGCAATTGTTAATACAGTCCACGAATTTCTCAGTTGGAACATGAATCATGGGACACATCCAAAGGCAGAAGGGTGCCCCTCTTAGTTGACTGTTATGACTTCTCGCATGTTCTGCATGAAGACAATTTTTCTGTTTTACATGTACATGTACCAATATTGGCAAGATATGAATTAAATGTATTAGCTTATATTTTGAGGAGGAAAATGTGTTGGAAACTGGATAACTCATTTTCAAGGTAGGCTTAAAATAAGGTCCAGGTTAATTTCAGATTTTTAAGGTATCCTGATACATTTTTGTTTGTTTCTCCTTGAGTCAGAATAATTGTTTCATTCCACTAGTCAAATTTCATATAGGTGATGCTAGATTGATGCCATAGATGCATTCATGAGGTTATGGAGGAAATTGTAATTTTCCTGTAGGAGACTTGTAAATTAAGGAAGTTCTTGGGCAAATTATACCTTTGAGTTTACAAGTTACAATTTTCAAACAAATGAATGCATATAATGTGTATGTGCGTTGCGCATGAGTCACGTCGCATGGCATCAGCAATGGTGTAAAAAACACGCTGTGTTGCAAATTGAATGTTATTTCTTCATTATAGATGGCATTAATATGTAAGTACATAACTGAATTGGTGCAAAGCAAGTGTCACCTGTATAACGTCTTCCAATACTCATTCCCACTATTATAAAATTTACCTCGGTTTCAGAAGGTTATAGTTGAGAGCATTCAGGGACAAAGAAATGTTGTAAAACTGTATTTATTATAAGCGGTGACAATTGACTTATTTTTGATGCTGAATATAATTTGAGAGTTGTTAACTAAAATGGCCACTAAGCTACATCTGTGATGATCTGTCTGCTGCCTGTAACATTCAGATTTTGTTATGATCAATTTACACGCTCATTCTCTATAATTGAATGTCTTTTAAGTTCTGACGTGAAGGATTGTGCATTATTTATCTATTTACACCTAAACCATGGCTATTCTGAAGGAAGTGCATAATTATGCGTGTATTATGGAATACCTTCCTATCATTTTGTTCTCTTTTTATTGTCTTTAATAATGAATTTGGAATTGCAAAAATTGTACTTAGCTTTGTACATAAGGTTTTATTTAATTTACCATCTTGCATGCACTGGACCATGAAATGAAAATGTACCACTGTATCAAGTTTGTACGCATGTGTCTTCAATAAATTTATTAATGTACTGTTGTGTTGATCATTTAATCCTTACTGTAACAGATCAGTTTTGATCTGATTTGATGCTGATTTGATGTGCTTTGGCAACTGCTATAACTAGGGCTGTGTTCAGTAGGACTAACATTAGGCTATAGACTCTCAGTGAATGGCATTAGGTGGCATTAAGCCAGGACAAGGCTAACGATCATGCTGTACAAGCTATCAGTGAATGACACTAGGTGGCATTAGGCTAGAACAAGACTAACAGTCATACTGTACAAGCTGTCAATGAATGGCAAAAGCAAAGTCAAAAGAGTTAACTTATTACAAGTAATGCATGCAAAGTTTTGTGCACACAGCAAGATCTTGCTAACTCAAACATGTAAATAGTGGCTTGGAGACATTAGAGATAGTGTAATTGCCTAGAATTCAATACACCTAAAGTGTATTCAGACCTATTTACTCTTTGATATGGAGTAAAATAAATTTTCTGTTGGAAAGTAATATTTTGGGCTGTTTCATTAAAACATACATGGGACCCAGGGAAGGCACTTTTAAAGTGGAGTACTCACCCATAGATGCAATTTAGAAATTTCTTATCATTTCAATATGAACTCTGTGAAATCAAAGTACTGAGGCATATATATTTAAAATTTGCCTTCTCTGTGTACCATGTATGTTTAAATGGAACAGCCCTTATTTTCTGATTGAAAACTATGGCTTAAAAATCAGATGATTCAATGCCATGCCATTTTTTTGGGAACATTTGTCCACTGTGAAATATTCTGCTGAGATGACATGTCATGCAGAACTGAAAAATTGTCTTCAGTGCTGACAGTGTCTTTCTAACTAATCTCGGCATTGGTATACTTTGATGAAACCAAATACAACTGCTAAAGCTATATTCACTTGCTAAATAATGATAATTGTTATAAATTTGCCATGAAATGTCAAAAAGACATAGACATCCTAATAAAATGTTAAGTCCATTTGGTATCCGATGATGATCGTATAATTTTCTCGATTTTTATGTCCAGATATTCATGGGCAACTTAACTTTTAGTTCTACTGGTCATAAACAAAAAAAACTTACGGATACCTTGTTGTTGTTCGACATCTGCTTGATGGCACAAGTTTTATCGTTACCTCTGATGAACTGGACGATTGCCATGAAATGGTGTTGCTCAGACATCCAATATGGCCACCACAGCAAGCATCTACAAAATCTTGTCATCACTACTCCTGCTGAAAGGATGGTCATGTCAACATTGGGTAGTCACTAAAGGACTTTTTATGATGTCTTGGTCCTAAATGAAAATGGTGCCAATCTGACATCAGATACAGCCATACTGGCAACCAGCTTGAAAATCTTGTTATTGTAACAAAGTCATATCAACATGAGATTTTCACCAGAAGACTTCTTTATTATGTCAAGTTGGGCTTAAATGAAAATAGCTCCACTTGGACATCCAATATTGCCACCACTGCAGCCATTTTGAAAATCTTGTTATCACTGTTTCTTCTAAATGGTCATATCAACATTGGGATTTCACTAAAAGAGAGGTGCTGTTGTTCTTAATGAAAAATGTGCCTAAAATTCCAATATTGCCACCATGAGAGCTATCTTGACAATAAGGAGCTGCACAAATGGACCTTTTATGATTACTCTTGGTCATAATGAAAATGGTAGTAATTTGATGTCTAGTATGTCTACCATGGCAGCCATCTTGAAAAGCTCGTCACTTCACCTTTTGAACAGGAAGTCGTATACTCATGGGGTGTTCACCATAAAACTTCCTATGATGACTAGTTGGTCATAAAAGAAATGGTTCTGTTTGAAGATCCATTATGGCCACCACAGTGGCCATCTTGAAAATCTTGATATTGCTATGCCTCGTGAAAGGATGTCGTATCAACATGGGATTTTCACAAAAAGATTTTATGATGTCAAGTTGGCTCAAAATGAAAATGGTACCAATTTGATGTCCAATATGACCACCACAGCAACCATCATGTAAATGTTATCATTCCCCTTCCTGAAGACTTAGTTTTAAGGAAAATTGAGCTGCTCTGACTCTAATATACCCACCACATTTGCCGTCTCAAAAATGTTGTTATTGCTTCTCCATATTAATGGATGGTCATATCAACATGGAGTTTTCACTAAAAGAATTTTTACGTCTAATTTGCCCTAAAAAGAATATGGTGATACCTGACAGCCAATATGACCACCATAACAGCCATCTTGAAAATCTTGTTACCAGTATTTTTACTTCTGAACAGAAAGTCACATCAGGATGGTGTCTGGTCCTAAATATAAAAAAAATTTGCCAATCTGATATCACATTTTGGCTGCCACAGCCTCCTAAATGGAAAGAAAGTCAAATGAAAATGTGGTTTTCACCAGAAGATACCTAACTGAATGAATTGGTGCCAACATATGGTTGCCATGATGAATGTATTGAAATTCTTGTCAAAGAATCTCCTTAATGGACATCATATCAACATAGGATTTTCACCCAAAATCTTCTAATGGTCTAGATTGTAATAAATGAAAATGGTGCCAATCTTATATCCACTGTTGCTGCTCATGGCTAATTTCAAAAATCTTGTTAATCAAGAATAACAGATGGTTTTGTCACTTTGCAGTTAAAAAGAAGAAATATTCTTATCTTGAATTCCAGGAAATTCTTGCACAGTGGAATGTCAGTCTCTTCAAGGGATTCTTATTACATTTTCTTCTTGCACAGTGGAATGTCAGTCCCTTCAAGGGATTCTTATTACATTTTCTGCTTGGACAAAGTATGTTTCACAAAACAAGCACCTTTGGTAAATTATCACAGAGATTTTACTTGGTTTATTTAATAACACTAGTACAGGATGTAATGGCTGCTGTCTGAGTTTAACCAAGCTTGATTTGCATCGGATTGTGGTGCCGATCCTAGCCATTGCACCATTAACCCACAAACTACACATGGCTATTGTTATTAGACCAGAAAATGCCAGTAATTGACTGCCTTCTGAATGGTGAAGCTGCAGTAGCTACTATAATTAGAGAGTAATTAGATGGGGTAATCCCAGTTATTGGTTGTTCCTGGGTGGGTGTGCCACGTTGGCTCATTTGGTGTGTGTGATGGATTTTTAACGTAGCTTTAACAATTTTTCAGTCATATTGCTACGATGTCTGCAGTGTAGCAGTTTATAGTGATGTCTAGCACTGGGGCATCATGCCGCAGACATGTAGCACGATGTCCCACCTAGTCACATTATCTTGACACCAGGCCAACCAGTCCTATCACTAACCTCTTAATGCTGAGCGCCAAGTGAGGCAGCTGCTAGTACTGTTTTTATAAGTTTTTGGTATGACTTGGTCAGGGTTCGAACTTGCGACCTGCAGCCTCTGAGGCAGATGCTCTAACCACTTCGCCACCAGAGCAGTCGGCTCATTTGGTAGTGTCTGAGTTGTAATCCAAGATTTGTGCATTTGATGCTCACCAATGCCTTGATCACATGACAGTGATTCAGGTAAATAAAGCAGTAATCTATGGTCTGCTTCATGTTTATATGTACACGAGAGCTCTCTTTAATTGCAAAAGAAATGGGTTGATTTCTATCATTAGGGCAGTTACCCAACTTTTTAGTTTTTCTGCAAAACAAAAAACCAATGTAAAGGTTTTTAGCTCACCTGGTAGTAAGGTCAGTTTAGCTTATGGTCTGGTGCTTGGTCCATTATGTGTTATACAATTGTTATTTAGATGGTCTGCACCACTTGCTGCATGGAAACAGTTCTCAGTTCTATCCAGCACTTTTGTTAGCTGGTGATACAAAATGTCTCCTGTCAGTTTAAAATTTACTGATTAGATTTAAGAACGGGTAATAATTTTGTGGGAACCAGTTCCCTGTGGCAACTGATGCAGAACCTCTTGCCTTTCTCAAAACCACTTGTCCAATAAGCTCACTATTTTGCCATCAGCATTCTGGCATAAAGACCTTTCATATTCATTCAGAGGATGCCAACTATTCATCCAGTATGGCCATTATTAACAAAAATATACAAATGTTTAAATAGCTCATAAACTGCTAACATAATTTGACCCAATTTTTTTTCTGGGCATAGAGGGTGTAGATTGTGTACAAAATGTAGCTTATTTGCCACCAAATACGGTAACCATTACTCACTTCATTTACTTTACAGCCACTTCACTTAGTATGTTTATGTGCCATCTCCCCGACTTTATATCATGCTAAACATACCAACCCTGAGACATAAAAGTGTAATTAATATTATAAGTGGCAAACAAGGGTAGTTTGAGTGTAGCAAGGGTAGTCTATATATTACATGCCAGAATTACAGCACGTATGAAAAAGATAAATTTGCTACTAACCTGGTTCTACTACTAAAGATTCTTGTCACAAAGGGCAAAATCCATATGGATTAGAACCAGAATACAAATACAAAATAAACTGAAAGATATTTAGCATTCACTTTAACTGTTGATATGTTTAACTTTTGCTGAATGATTGTGAATTGGAATTCTGCAGTGAGCATGATCATGTGCTCAAAGTGGTGTATTACATTATTCTAATTCTCCTTTTAAAGTTTATAAAGCAGTGTTGATTTATCCTATTTTTCTGATGTGACATGTTTTGAAGTATGAGAAAATCCATCTACTCTTACATTTCCCATTATATAATGTGCACAACTCACACCGTAACACGTTTTGCTTCACATTTGGCACCATTTTCTGTAAGTATAGACTGGTCCACTAACTAATTAGCTTTATCAACATAATGAATCTGTGAGGCAAAGTTAATATTTGAAGAAACCAATCTGTTTTCTTGGAAATGGGTCATGTACAGTTGCTATAAATAGCAAATAAGGAAAGTAATCTTGCACTATTCTTATATACTAGTCTTTTTAAGAATATTCTCAAATTTATATGAAAGAAATTAATGAGATGATAATAAAATGACAAAAGCAACTTTTTGCTTTATTTTTATTTTCCTTTTTAATGTACCAAAAAAGCTTAATCCTTGTACAGGTGGACATAAAACATAATTTGGTGGAAAAAAGTGTAATGGTTGGCGTGTATGTCATGCTGATGTTTCAACAGTAATCCAATACAATTAATTCCAAAGATAAGATAATTAAATGCAGTCTCTTGCTTAGAAAGAGCCATGTCCATTGGAAGTGTCAGACTTGTAATTGAAGAGTTGCCTGTTTAATAGTGCCACTCCCCAACCTCCCTGGATTGGCTGCCTTGCCATGTTCTTGGGAAATGCACTCAGTTCCCATTTCCTCAGCATGATTTAGCCAATGATGTGTTCAAGTACCATTAAAAACCAACCAACTCATGCTCATAAATGAAGTCAAAGATATTGATATACATTTTTTTTAAACATATTTGACTGAGAAATATAATCACTAGAGCTAGAGAGGTAACATGCTCCATCAATCTGATTCAAGATCATCTCAACAATATGTGCAGATCCAACTTGTATTAACAACAGAACTCAAAGACAATAAAGATATGAACTTATTCAGCAAGTTGGAGCAATCTCCGAGTGGTAACAAATTCAGCCAATCCAATACAAGATACCTCATCTGTATATCTTATAATCAAACTTATCCTACATCTTGCCAGTAATTGAGATGTTTGATCAAAATCTATCAGAAAGTCCTTGTGCATTTCCAGAATGGAAAACAAGGGGCATAAGGTCCTCGACAGGGTCATAAAGTGGAGTAATAAAGACAAAATAGGGATTACAAATACCATTACTGGTTTCTTGCCGATTTACGAAAATCAAAACACATCTCAAGTGTCAGCTTCTCCTTCTGTGTCAGTTGTGAATAGACGACAGATGAAGGGCCATAAGTTAACATGGATTTGCAGCAAGGTAACCTAAAAACCATTCAACATTCTACAAAATTTGATAGAAAATATCCTGGTATCAAATTTTTACATGAACCATCATATATGGCTGCTGTTACATATAGCAGAGAAACCTTTAACTGATGACTTCTCGAAAACTGCTAAACAGAATTTAAGAATGATTCAAAGAAAGTTTCCTAGCATAAATGCCCTTCAAGTTTGTACAAAGGATGCTGATCCATCATCTAATATGAATGCTGTTTAAAAAAATGTTGAGAAACCTTTATTTTAAAAATCCAGACGAGATAATTATGACCAAATTTAACAGGAAACGTCCTGGCTTGAAGACCTTTCCAACTTGAACAAATGATGCTGATCCAACATCTAATATGGCCACCATTACCAAAGACAGAAAATAAATTCTTCCATAAAAACTGCTCAACAGTATTTGACCAAACTTTTACAGAAAACATTCCAGCTTGGTGGTCTTGATACTAACAATGCCAATTTACCCTGAAAAAATAAGCTCTGCATTTCTAAGGATTTTATGCTTACACACTTGTTATGCATGCCTTTTGGGGTTGACATAAACATTCTTGGCACTATAGAGCCAGGATTGTGCAGATTTGCTATTACACCCTGTAAAGTCATACATATTAAAATGTATTATGATAAAGTGTTACATTTATATGAGTAACATTTAGTTTGTAAATGACAGAAGTAAATTGGCTAATGTATTGCTGAAATATACTAGAGTGAAAGAGACTGCATAATGGTGATTGTATTTACTTGTGTGAGGAGTAAGACTGCAAACAACAAAGATCATGATCTGCTGTAACATCATGTGCCTGCAGATAAAGGTCTATGTTGGTTTTTCTATTGATTACATTGTAGTAAACTGCACAGACCCAGATCTGCCTGCGCATTAGGTGACAAAAGATCTAGGTCTCTGCATTTTGCAGTTGGACTCTGCTTGTAAGGGAGTGTATACGGTAGATGGAAAAGAAATGACAATAGTAATAAAAAAGATCAAGGCAGACATAAACGATTTTGTCCTTTAATTCAATCAGAATTGGAGCTTAGTGTTTACATGAATTTGTAATTTACGCTGTACATTCATGACATTCAATATCTTTAATAAAATGTCTGTCTAAACAGAAGAGTGAAAAAATAACCTCTTGAATGGGGAAGGTGTTTGAAACCTTACTTATTCTTCTACTAAAAAAACTGGTTATGAAAATGAAGCATATAATATGCCTCTTAATGATGTGGTAACCATGACAACTCGATAAATTATAGATGTAACACTGCATGTTGCAATCAGCTTTTCACAGCTACTTAATATTTCTTTGAAACCTAAAAATCAACATTCCAATGGTAAGCAGTTGCCCATTATCAAGGACACAATCCCTTTACAACAGGTACTGTGGTATGATATTGTACTGGTTTCATAAAATATGTGAATGCATAATTTCTTACCAAATTAGATATATTTTTAGTAATGATAAAGGAACCTTTTAAAATCAGACACTTCCATATGTTACAATAATTCAATTTCATAAGGTATCTATGAATTGAAATGCAAGATTTTAAGAAGTGTATCATGGAAGTTGGACACAAGTTCTGATAGGCTGAAAGATAAATCTTTGCTGACAATAAAATCTATTACTAGTACTTTCTGTTTTAATAGTCCCCAGCAACTATTTCTGAGGTGTTAAGCCAGTTTTTAGAATACTACTGACTACATTCCATGAGCAAATCAAGGAATAAATCTAGTGCTACTCAATATTTTTTCAGCATTCCATTAGATATACATTGCTGTCACAAATAAAATCACTGTTCTAATAACTGGAAAAATTTAGATGTTGGTAACATACTTCATCCTACAATACTGCATAGAACATCTATTTTAAGGTACAATATGGTAGAAATGGATACTGAAATGAATACAATGAAGTTTTAATGACACTTCAAACAGAATTCTAAATTAATGGAGAAAAGGAATGAGATGATGTTCAGGAAGACAGATTTTACTGGTTGTGAAAAGTGGCAAATGTGGATCGTCTTGAGAGAGATTAATATAAAATTCTTTCAAAGACATCAACTTGTCCATGCATGATGCCAAAACACCTCTGAAATTTGGATATTATTATCATTATAATTTTAGTAAATAATTAAATGTATTGATTGTTAATATATTTTCTGCTCTATGCAGATATAATTCTTTATTACCCCAAAAACTCCTGCAACCATGAATATGTATTAATTTATCCATGTATCGGTAAAATCTCTGGAGTGCAGTACACTTGATTTGTAAAATAAAATGTCGGTGTTAGATCACATACAGTAGGTTAGAAATTAATTCGGTCATGGAGCCAGATTCTTATTTCATCACAATTTTAGAACCAATCTCCAAATGTATGAAACCATAACAATACACCTAATATGCTTTTTCCTGAAGAATATATGGTCTGAGAATACAAACACAATTTCAATGACTTGGGGTGTATGTTGTATACCTATGGTGATTATGCATGCATTACTGGCCAAACTACATTTATGATCATGTACTAGCTTTTAAAAACTGGATTTGATTCTGTACGTCTTGTTGATCTCTGAATGATGCATCATGAC
Source organism: Megalonaias nervosa (assembly GCA_016617855.1). NCBI lineage: Eukaryota > Metazoa > Mollusca > Bivalvia > Unionida > Unionidae > Megalonaias > Megalonaias nervosa. The sequence continues at coordinate 16,145 of JAECUM010008494.1, read as the reverse complement.
CTGCCATTATTAAATCAAAAGTTAGTCTGTCTGAGTACAAAAGTTTATGTCACTAATCACCACAGTAACAGTAAAGCCTTTGAAATCCCAAATTCAAGAGAGCTTGTCAAAAGTCCTCCCATATCTCCACTACATCTTTCAGAAATCTCCTCCTCTCATGACACTAATTCTAAATATCACATCTGCTCAGCATTATTTTGTCCATTTTGATGTCTTAGTTCAACAAGTTCCGTATCTCCTTGTGAATATGGCAAAGAAAGTCTACATAAGATGCACTACCAGTCAGTCCCTTGTCTTCCACCAAGAAATGATTAAACCATGGTTCTAGATTATCTCGCTGTCTCACCACAGTCAACTGGAAAATAACATGTACATTCATAAATACTAAATCATCTATGAATGGGAAGGATTTCTATAAAATACAAATAGTCACAAATACTAATTTTAAATTTTACGCATTTCAAAAGCATGTTAACACAAAAGCAATGTTGTGTTGATTGTTGGTGGCATGGTGAAGGCAACATCAATGGAGTCCCCTCACCAACTGCCAATTACAAGACAACAGTTTCTACATCTTTATATCACAGCAGCAAGAAAAGGAGTCATTTGAACTATTTCAGCATCTTGTTCAAGAAATAGCCTTTTAATTTAAACTGTGCTTCAACTGTTAAAATGGTAACTAAAAGGTCAATTTTACTCGTTAGAGCTATGTGCTAACTTCTAAATCATATGATGGGCATGCTTCGAACAAACCTCTTGGTAACCAAGTAAATTTCAATTATTTTTCAATAATGAAAAATATCTCTCTGCAAAGATGTAAATTAACATGACCATTATAAATAAAATAATCAGGATTACCTACTTAATCACACACATCATTTAAAAGTGGAAAAATAATAAAATATAAAATATCAAACAGCAAATTAATGCTTTAACGTTCAGTACATGAAAACGGGTTTTCCTCCAAAAAGCATTTTTGTTTTGTTTATTCTATTAAAAAGTCAATTCTAAATAATTATTAGAGAAATTATATATAGTATCTTGGAAATTAACCTGAATTCTTACTAATTAATAATGTAAACCGACCTTCATATATCTGTGTCTCTCAGAACGAACCCGTTTAATCACGTCTCGTACCCTCTGGGAAGTAGGATTGTCAAGATCCATCAGTCGACACTTGAATGATAAAATGCAAATTGCAGCATGTACAAGCTTGCTAATAAATATAATGTACACTTAAGTCTGAGCTGCTTATTTACAAAGCTATTTTTATTTTCTAAGCTGTAAACAATAAAGCCAAGCATATTCAAGGACCACATCTAAAATTGGAAGCACATAAATATTATGAAAGTACCATATAAACTCAGCTAGTGCGTTGGCAGCAAATGTATTTAATGGTGAATTGGTATCATTTTCTACTAAAAGTGAATGGCCTTCGAGTGAGGATGCCCTCTGTCACAGTTTGTTGTTCTAGTGATGTCTAGCACTGGGGAATCATGCCACAGACATGTAGCATGATGTCCCACCCAGTCACATTATCCTTCCTAACACGAACCTCTAAATGCTGAGCACCAAGTGAGGCAGATGTTAGTACTATTCTTATATGTCTTAGATATGATTCAGCAGGGGTTAAAACCTGCGACCTCCTGCACTCAAGGAGGATGCTCTAACCACATAGGCCACCAGAGTGGTTTATTTTTCAGTAGCAGCATCCATAACTGATAGCAGATTGCTATCTTTTGTACAAACTTACAAGCCCTTCAAGCCAAGATGCTTTATGTCAAATTTGGTCATAGTCTGATTACAGGTTTTCAATGACATTCTGTTTTTGCTAAGCAGCAATTATATTTGATGGCAAATCAACTTCATCTATATAAATCTGAAAGCTAGAATGTTTCACATCCAATTTGGTCAATTTCTGCTGACCTACTTCTGACAAGAAGTTGTTAAATTGTTATCTATTTTTGGTGTGTGTGTGTGTGATTTAGATTTTTAACGTAGCTTTAACAATTTTTCAGTCATATCGCTATGATGTCTGCAGTGTAACAGTTTATAGTGATATCTAGCACTGGGGAATCATGCTGCAGACATGTGGCATGATGTCCCACCCAATCACATTATCCTGACACCAGGCCGACAAGTCCTAACACTAACCTCTTAATGCTGAGCGCCTTGAGTGGCAGCTGTTAGTACCATTTTGTAAAGTCTTTGGTATGACTCTGCCAAGGTTCGAACCCGTGACCTCCCACATCTTTTTTTGGTAACTGTGTTCATATTTATGGCATGGGATAATATGTATAAATCTGAAAGCCCTCTATGCCAGGATGCTTTTTTTGTCTTCTAGTTAAATTCTGTTGAGCAGATATTTATAAGATGTCATTAAAAAATTGATTTATAGTAATGGCAGCCGAATCTGCTGGCATGTACTTAAGTCATCTATGCAAGGATGCCTTGTGTCAAATTTGAAAAAATTCTGTTCAGCAATTTTTGAGAGTCCTTCAAATAATTTAACTCCTTTTATTAACAATGGTCATATATCAAAAAGTCTCACTATCATCTGAACAAATATAAAAGACCTTTATACAAGGATGTTTTTTTTTTCCCTTTCAGATTTGGTCAAATTTGATTAATGGTTTTGAGAAGAAGTTAAAGGTTTTCTAATTTTAGTAATGGCTGCCATATTTGATGTGTCAGTATCCACAAAACAAATCTGAAAGGCCTTGATGCTGAACTCTCAATGTAAAATCATGAGCAAAATGGTCCAGCAGGTTGTTTTTAAAGGCTGTAAATGCCACAAGTTCACTTGATATTTATGGTTAGGTGAGTTAAAAATTAGATGACAATGACAGTATTCCAATCAAGTGGAAATGGTACCAATTATGACTATCATACCTTATCTATGTCAATCTGGGCTGCACTCTGAACACCGAAGACTTCTTTGACCCAGGCAGGATCCACATTATGTCCAATCCACATGAACATAGATATGCCATTTTCTGCAACCCAAAGAGTACATGGTCATTAAAAGAAGTAATCAAGTAATATTGTATGCACTGAAAATTTTGTGATTGTTTTATTATGTTTTCGCATATTTGCAATTCTTGCAAGTCAATCTCTAACCTAGTCATGATTTTGTAGTTACATAATATTTGATAAATTTCTACATATTGTAATTTCTAAGAATGTTACATGACAAATTCTTGAGATCCAATTGCTTAAAAACAGAAATTTATTTTTGCCATGAGCAGATATTTAAAGTTACTTCCCTTGAATGGATCATAGTTGAGAAATGTATACATTGAAAACTTTGCTGAAGAGCACCAAAATGTACAAAGCAAGCAAACAACTAACCTGCAATGTTCTCTAGTGAGGTCATGCAACTTACTAAATCTGTTACTGCCTTCAACCTTAGAACTGATCTCCATAGTGCTACTTGGTGGTTATAGTGCCCTCGCCTTTGACTTCGGCATTATATCCCACCAGACAACACTATAGGAGAAAAGTTTACAAGTATGAACACAATAACTGAATATTACTATATTTCTGAGGCTGACATTCCAGTTACATCACGAATGCTGTAAATAATGAAATCAGCAAAGTTGCAAGAATAAATTTTTTAAAGGATTTCCAGATAATCACCAACATACAAAGATACACATATAAAACATTAAATTATAATTTATCTGCTTTATACTTCTGAATGGCATTTATTTAGAGAAAACAAGCATATTTTTAATTGACAATAATTTGTAAATTAAACTCATGACAAGATGGTCTTCTGCTCATAATTTATTTAATTTTAATAAAATGTTTAAAGTAGGATAATACAAGTGCCAGAAAATAATTTGACTATGGTTCATGTTTAAAAATAGAAGCCCTGAATGGAGAACCCTTCATTTTATACCAATTAAAGATGTTTCTGCTGTTAAATGAGGAACTTTTGTACAAACGTTTTTCTTTTATAAACTTCCAACGATGATGGTGTATTGCATATTGACATTCTCTGAATCTATCATTACAAGTTTATACTGCTTTTGTGAATGGGAAACCACACAGGAAGACATAGGCCTGCATGTCAAGTCCATAAAGCATTGCTGAAAAAGTGACCTTGCCCGCAATGTCAAAAGGTTTAGTGAACTTGTTGCAGAATGAATTGTTTTAGATTCATAATGATTCATCCCAAGTATGAACAAATCCATCAGGGTTTAGAAAATAAACCAATGAAAAAATATTAACCAAATTCAAAATGCAGATTGTTCTATGACTTACCTTAACCCCAATGTCAATAGGACAAATAAATGTGTCACAGAATGAATTATCTTACCTTGATAATTATTCACTTGATGTATGAACAAATTACAAAAGGGTTTCAGAAATATCAAGAAATAAATAAGAATCCCTAGAAAGGACTGATGCTCTCTACTTGCTGAAATCATTTTCAAGGAATTTAAGGTGAGACCATTTCTTCCTGTAAACTGCCAAGTGTTGAAACCATCTCTGATATTCTCAGCAATAAAAAGATTTTCAAATTAGCTGCATCAGATGTCTGATAGACACTATTTTCATTTTTACCAACAAGACATCATTTAGGACCAAGCAGATGCCATAAGAAGTCTTCTGGTGGAAATTCCTTGTAGATATGACTTTCCATATTTGAGAAGTAACATTAACATAATTTTCAAGATGGCTGACATGGTAGCCATGTTGGATATCAGACTGGTACCATTTCCATTTATACCAAAATGACATAAAAGTCTTTTTGTGAAAGCACAATATTGATATGACCAGCCATCAACGAGAAAGTCATAACATGAATTTCAATATGACCACTGTGGCTTACATATATAAAGTCAAATCGGCACCATTTTCATTTGCACACAACTAAAAGATCATAAGAAGTCTTTCAGTGAAAAACACATGCTGATATGATAATTCATTCACGAGTTATGATAACAAAATTTTCAAGATGACCACTGTGGCTACCATATTGGATGTCTGAGCAGTGCCATTTAGATTTAGGACTAAGCAGACATCACAAGAATTAATTTAGTAAAAACCCTGTACCGATATGATCATCTATTCTGGTGGTGCAGCAATAACAAGATTTTCAAGAGCCCTGCTGTGATGCTATTATAGACATCTGAGTTGCCTTGTTTTCATTTAGGACCAACTAGATAATGGGATGAATGTAAAGTTTTATAACAATCTTCCATGTAGTTTAGAAGAAGAGGCAATAACAAACTTGTGCTAACTGAATGATGGATAACTGACCATCCTATAAACTCTTCTCGTCTATAACCAATAGCGGTAGACTGTTATAAAAAACTTAATGCAAACATTTTCTATCGCTGTGACCTTAACCAAGGTCAAAGGGGCAAGTGATCATGTCAGAGAATGACCTGTCTTAGCTGTGTAATAATTTATAGAAGTATGAACAAAATCCTTCAAGGGGTTTAGGAAATAAAAGCAAACCTTCACACAAGTTTTCTATGACTGTGTTCATGATGACAGTATCAAAAAAGCATAAAAAAGAGTGAATTGTCGTAGCGTCATAATTATTCAAGCCAAACATGACAGAAAATCTTCCTGGAAAAGTAAAATATGTGAATAGTAGCTTCAAATTAATATATCCTTCCATAGTTTAGTACAATCCAACATGGAAGATGACGGATGTCCCATCCTGTCAACTTTATGGGATACAAGCAACTGAATCATTACCAAGTATCCGAAAATAAGTGTCCATAACAAATACGGAAAATATCTCCAACTGATTCAAGTCTATGGTTGATTGTTTACAACTGATTCTCAACACTATTAAAACTCACCTAGAATATACACTCCATCCTCCTGAAGTCTCTCTGAAGAGCACCGTATAGCTGCTGGGAATTCCACTGAATGTGGATCAAGATTGTGCTGAAAACAAATAATTAAAAACTAACAGTGACATTTAAAAAAAAAATACAGAGTACATCTTTAAACTGTCCGATTACTGCTTTATACAGCCTATTGTATGGCTAGTTTTTCAATGAAAACTTAGTTTTTAGCAATCAGGATTATCTTTTATACAGCACCAGGTTGCAGCAGCAGAACACAAATACAATGCACAGTGAACCCTCCTTTACTGAAATGATCTGATAGCCAAACAAAGATTTTTCTGATTATTTGCTCCACAATTTTGTGTAACTGTGTAATCTGTATTACTTGTTATTCCATGTAGAGGGATAGGAATAAAAGCATCTGGATAATTATGGTTTCACTGCACTGGCTTCAAATGAAATATCACTTAAATATATTCAACCACTCAAAATCCACTTCTTGGCACCTATAATTTATACTGTTTCAACAATGTACTTTATGTGATGTGCTAACTTATAATTAAGGATCATATCAATTCAGGATATATCATTAGAATCTACAGATATTTTCTGCATCTTCTAATCATTGTGTCAATATTTGACCCCCCTCAAACAAAAATTATTCTAACCATGTAAGTCTAAAAGAACAATATAAATTTGCTATTTTTGTAAAGTCTGCATTTTATTAAGCTAGAAAACACAAACCTTGAAAACTGAGCTTGATCAACAAAAGATTAACATTGACCTTATTCTGGTGTCGATTGACAAGCACACAGACACACAAATGGACATTAAGGTGATTGCTACTGCAAGCTTTAACCAAGGCAGACTGATAAAAAAAGATGTTTTTTAAAATTATAATTTCAACTGTTTTGATACTAATTATAATCTAAATTTTACAACAGTATACTGCTGTATCATGCACACAGTTTCATAATTACGAATCTACCATTGTTACTTCATTATAAGTCAGGTCAAACTGTAAAAAAGATCCTGACCTACCATAGCATAACACGCCTGCAGATCATGGTTTATGTTGTTTATTCTACTGATTACACCTAACAAACTGCACAGACCCAGATATAGCGGCAAATTATGTGACAGCAGATCTGGGTTGGCGCAGTTTGACTTGTCTATAAGCGAATATATATGGTATCTGAATGAGAGATATTAAATTCATTCTTTGGAAACAGATTCAGAAGATGTGTACCACATATACTTGCTTATAAGTAGAGTCAACTGCAAACAACAAAGATCCTGATCTGCCATAACATAATACACCTACAGATCATGATCTATGTTGTTTGTTCTACTGATTACTCCCAACAAGATGCAGAGACCCAGATGTGGTAGTGCATCATGCAATGGCAGATCTGGGTCTGGGCAGTTTGCAGCTGGACTCTTCTTATAAGCAAGTACATATGGTAAAATGCATATTTTCATCTTTATTTCACTGAATAGTCGTCAACGAATTAATATAAAATAAAGGCCTTCCACTCCTATGTGATTTATTTGAATGAAAAGGTCTCATGACAGAATAATTCTCTGTGTGTATTTTAAAGGCCTTCCACTCCTATGTGATATATCTGAGTGAAAAGGACTCAAGACAGAATAATTCTCTGTGTGTATTATAAAGGCCTTCCACTCCTATGTGATATATTTCAGTGAAAAGGTCTCAAGACAGAATAATTCCGTGCATGTACTACAAAGGATGGTTGGCTACTTACGATTGGTAATAATCGTGGATAGAAAAATACACAGCTGCTCTTGACATCCATCGAACTGATCATATGCATTAAATAGCTGCGATCATCAGTTGAAATATCTGTACCTGGAATAAATGCAAAAGAAATTGTAATTTATATGATACTGTCATGAAATGTCATGGAGATTTGTTGCAATACAGATTGTCATGGAGATTTGTTGCAATACAGTACAAGAACATTCTTAGGAACTCTTTGTTTAGTCAGGTGAAGCATTATCTTTTTAACTTTCTCTCTACAAATGACTTGCTTCAGTAAGCTCAACAGGCTTCCATAACAGACTAACAAAATACAGCTTTTGTTGTGAACTGACACAGAGTATTTCAGAAATGTTCATAAATGTCTTTTACATCTAGGAGGAGAAAAACAACTGAATGCCCCTCAATGTTTAAAATTATTTCATTTCGCTCTGTCATTTTACAGGCACTTTTCTGTATATTTATGTGTGATTTTGTGCTACACTTACATTCAAAATAATAAAAACAAAAACTGGTAAAATACATTACAGCAGCAACCAGTTTCAGCTTACAATTATCATAAATTTATTTGAGGGTTACTGCAGTAAAACATACCTAGGACACAGGGAAGGCACTTTTAATGTGGAATACTCACCCACAGAAGCAATTCAAAATTTTTTTATCAACTCAATATGAACTCTGTGACTAACTGAGTAACCTGGCATATATTTTTAACACAAGTCCCTTGAAGGGACTGGCACTCTACTGGGTAAAAAAATATCCTGGAATTCAAGATAGTACCATTTCTTCCTTTAAACTGTTAAGTGTTGAAACCATCTGATATTCATCAGTAATAACAAGATTTTCAAATCAGCTGCCATGGTACATATAATGGATGTCACCATGGTACCATTTTAATTTAGAACAATGTAGACACCAGTAGGTCCTTTAATAATAACCCCATGTCATAATTATCATCCATTTGGGGGAGTAATGACAACAAGATTTTTAGGCAGACATCATTGCAGCCATGCTGGATGTATAACTGGCACTATTTTCATTTAGGACTTAGTGAAATATCCCTGTCATACTGACCATCCATTCTTGGGGAGTAGTGACAAAGAGATTTTCAAGACAGTCATACTGGCCGCATGACTGGTGCAATTAAGTAACATAAGAAGTCTCTTGGTAAAAACTCCATGTTGATATAGCCATCCATTTGCCTAAGGGTATAGAAGCAACAAGATTTTCAAAATGGTTGCTGTGGTGACCATATTGGACATCAGATCTACACCATTTTGATTTAATACATACTGAATATCAGAAGAAGTCTTCTGGTGAAAACCCCAAGTCAAAATGACTTTCTGTTTAAGTTCTGTTTAAGTCGCGTTGTAATAGTAAGATTTTCAAGATTGCTGCAGTGGTAACCATACTGGACAGCTAGGCACTATTTTCATTTAGGACCAACTAGACATCATAGGAAGTCTTTTTGTGAAAACTACATGTTGATATACCAATCTATTCAGGAGGAATGGCAATAACAAGATTTTCAACATGGCCCCTGACAGAGCCATACTGGACATCAGACAGCAGCATTTTCATTCAGGACCAACAAGAAAGCATAAGAAGTCTTGTGATAACCCCTTGCCGATATGACCATAAATTCAGGAGTAGTGATAACAAGATTTCCAAGATGGCTGCAATGGAAACCGTAGTCGACATTAGATCAGCACCATTATTGTTTGGTACTGACTTGACAGGAGAAGCAATAACAATATTTTCAAGATGGCCACTGTGGTAGACCTATTGGATTTCCTAGCAACACCATTTTCATTTAAGACCAACTCATACATCGGATGAACATGTGTGAAAAGTTTCAAGGCAATCCTCTAAGTAGTTTAGGAGGAGCAGCAACAACAAACTTGTGCTAATGAACAGACCGACAATAGATGGTGGACAACAGACCATCCAATAAGCTCTTCTGGTCTGTGACAAGTAGAGCTAAGAAAATGCCATCCTTGGATCCTATGTATATTTAAATGGACGACTGACATAAAGTTAGATATTTTTTTAATTTTTTGTTTCCTAACATCAGAACAAAGATTGTCTGACACCTTTAAAGAAAGTACTTTTGAAAACAGAAAATCCTATCTAGGACTTAAATAGAATTACACACTGAACAGCAGCCTGCCACTGTGAGTTGACTCAAACAGCATCACACCCTAACAGAAACTTCTCTTTTACAAGTGAAAAAAGGGCATGAAACCAAATATCTTTTCTCCATTATATTAGAATTGTACTGCCTGTATTAAGGGCCAATAATAATGTCAGACTGTGACTACTGTAAAATCATAATTCCTCCTACATATATTTTTGTCTGTACTTACCTCCCTGTATTCCATCATTTTTAATGACACAGTTGGCATAGAGGGGCAAAAGCTTCATGCATTCTGGCAGGATCAGCTGGCCTGCTGAGGACGGACTTGCACAGTTCTTTCTGTAACATGCCAGGATCTCAGCTGTCTGGTTCATGATATGCTCTCGTGTGTCCTTTGGAGTCTTGTTCAATACATTCCTAATTGCTGCAATAGAACAAATGGTAATGCAAAGTTAAGAAGCATATTTCATTTTTTTAAAATTTCAGTTAAGTGGAACATATTTAAAAAGAACCTGAGCTCTGCAACTTGTCCTAAATAGCAAAAATTTTAATATTTCAGGTCCAAAGAATTAAATAATCTATGAACTTGTGACAAAAAATTTTACTTGGTTTCCCTATATATGGGCTCCAGTACAACTAAATTTTTATTCTCAATATATTTATATCGTATTGAAAACAAACTGTTCATGCATGCTTATCTTCTCTATTTCTGCAAAGGAAAAATGGATGTATCTGATGAATTGACATTGTTCTAATATGTAAAAATAAAATTCATGCAGCCCTCTTGAAAAACTTAAAATTACCCTTCTTCATTAAAAAAATCTACACATCTGTTGTACCTCCAACAAAGGTGACCTATAATTAAGGTGCTGATAACTAGTAGGTTACATTCCTAACTACAGTAAAGTCTTATTAAACATTTTTCAACAACATTCTAGAACTGTGACCTCACAGTGTGATACCAAATTTCATAGTTATTAAAAACCACAACCATCCCTCTACCCAATCCTTTAGTTTAAGTAGTGATAAAAAAATGCCATTTTTGTGCAATATGCCATGCAAATTTATATCCATGTGAATGACAGTAATATGACTATTTTATAAATGGATCAGTTTTTCAGTAAGGTGGCATTATTCTCTTCATGGTATCATATCAATGTTTGATATAAAAGAAGTCAAACTGAAAATCTGAAAATGTACTTGGCTTGGATTTAGAGGGCATCAAAATAAAAAGGAAGATTATAGACTGCATTTGTGTGTGTGTTTTGGATTTTTTAACATAGCTATAACAGTTTTTCAGTCATACTTCTACAATGTCTGCAGGGTAACAGTTTATACTGATGTCTAGTACTGGGGCATCATGCTGCAGACTTGCAGCATGATGTCCCACCCAGTCACATTATGCTGACACCAGGCCAACGAGTCCTAACACTAACCGAATTAGTGCTGAGTACCAAGCAAGGCAGCAGCTAGTACCATTTTCATGAATCTTTGGTATGACTTGGAGGGTAGCCTGCATTTAAAATCAATACTAAAATTAGAGCTATTAGCAATGGGTGCATCACAAAGGGCCCTGCTTACTACAATCTGTTTTGCAGACCTGCTAACCCTGACGAATCCATCTCGGTAAGGCAGTTGATTTTTCTTCTGTAAGTCTGACCAGTTTTCAGTAAGGTGTAAAAAAAAAAATATCATAAACTGCTATTGTAAAGCTTGAAAACATAATTAAAAGTTCAGTATTCAAAACATGCAGTGAAAATAAACATTACGTTCAACTGAAAAGTTTGTAAAGTACGCATAGACTTTATTTACTACTAGTACAGTTGCACAAACTCAAGTTCCAAACCCTTTGCAGCTCAATGGCTTGTTGCTATCTCTCAACTTGACGTAATTCTTATCTATTTCCATTTCACATGACGATGGCAATCATATCTCCCACCACGAGTCATACTCAAATTGGCACGTGATGTCCAATAAATGTAATTGTGTCCCTTCCAGCTTTTATTCACAAGAATCTGAATATTCTTTATTCTTTGGTGTTGATTATTAACACTTTTCAAGAGGCTTATTTTCCCTTTCGTCTTAAACATGCATCTCTTGCTGGATGCCATTTTTTAAGAATTCTATAATCAATAGTTTGATCATGCAGATGCTTCACATGAACAAATAGGTGCAGTTTAAAGTGTCTGAGGTGCTGCTGTAAAGTTAGTCTGGTTCCCAGACTAATTTCACTAATTCTAAGATGAAACCCGGATCCAAATCAAACACAGATGAAAAAATTTTCCAAATTTTTCGGCAATGATCATTTTTCTGTAGTTTTTGCTTTTATGCCGTAAGTCCGTATTTTAAGGGTAATTTTCGTAAGACTTAGGCAAAATCGTAAGGGTTGGCAGGTCTGTGTTCTATAGGGCCTTAAACAGTGCAACTTGTGTCATGAATCCAAAGTTAGGAGAAGATGCGCATGCAGGGACTAGCCTCTAAATGATGACATGGAGTGATTCCAACTCCTTCAAGGACTCGTCTATGAACATACGAAGATGATCAACAATGGCACTAACTGGAGGTATAAGGTAACTGTAATATCTCCCTCCTGAGCCAATCTCTGAGTCGCCATTCCCCAAATACGGTTGTTAAGAGAGCTCTATGACTGGTCTGAACATGCCATTAGCCTTGGGAACTAACAAATAGGGGTGACTTGGTGTTGTGAAAGTTTTCTACCACCCATTTTGTAAGAAGAGTGTTAATTTCCTGAAGCAGAGTGACTACCTTATTTGGGTGTCTATACAGAAAGGACCCTTTAGCAGCATGGAAGGGTCAAGGAATGTGATCTGGTGACCTACAAATATGACTGGCAAAACCCACATACATATTGAAAGGATCAAGTTCCTCCCATTATTAACGCTTAAAAGGGTGAAGTCTTTCCCACAAGTGGATGTTGAAAAAGGGCAGCACAAGCATGAAATCTTATTACAGTTCCACTGGATTCCAATAACAGAACTGGGCGTGGAAGTGTAATGACCAGGTGCTGGACACTATGTCTATCTCAAGTCTGGGTCTGGGTATGCCCAGAAAACAGACTATCATGCCCAGTTCTGGTGGTACAGAGTGTAGGTTGAAACTGCTGAAGCTGGAATGCCCAAGATGTTGGCTGGGGTGACATCTGGTGCCAAGATCACGTCCTAGTTATAGAGGGATTGATCACCAGTTGTCAATTATTGCTAAACCATATTAGGAAATGGCCTCATGCAGCATTATTGGCAATACTAATAGTGTCTGCATCTTTATGGGTGTGTTTTTTTTGTTTTTTTGCCAGCCCAGGTTAGCTGTTTAGCAATAACCAATATCTGTCTCCCTTCCTACCAGCACAAATAAATACTGTAGGTATAGTCCAAACGACACCCAATGCAACTAATACATGTTAAGTGATTATGTTCAGCCTGCTGAAATTTCTTACAGAACCAAACCTGTACACTTTTACCTTAATTAGACAAATAAAAGAATGGCATAAACAGGTTTAAATCAGTCAAATGTTACACTAAGATTACAGTAAAATGGATGTTATGAATCAGAATACTGTTTGAGAAAATCAGACCTCACTACTAGGAATAAATTGTCATTTAATTGATGTAACTTGTACCAAATGAATTGTATATAATATTGGTAAGAAAGCAGGAAAATAAAATTGTGCTTATTAGCTTATCATACAAAAAAATCATCTGACAACTGACACTATAATATTCAACAATGATGATATAGCATGATTCAATAAGAAAATGTATGGAATACTGTAGTATCATTTATTTTTGTTGGGCCCAATTTTCATGGTTTGGTAAAATAAGGCACTTTCATGGGTACTTGGTTTTGCCTGTCAAAGTTTGCATATTAGTAGGTATTTAATTTCATGGTTTAACCTCTACAAATACCCAAAATAAAGAATACAAAAATAAAACTATGCCGATGCAAATGGCGGTCACTTTAATGTTTAAAACAATACTACCACCTATATGAACACAAATCAAAGACCTGGCAAGTTCAATACTTACACCATGTTTTCAACCAAGTGAATAACATCAGTCGAAGCTGATGCAGTTGACAACACTAAAACAATACTTCCATCTCTATGAGCACAAATAAAACACCTGTCAAGATTAATCACTTTCGTCATGTTTTCGTTTGAGTGCTCAACATCAAAGGAAGCCAACACAGCCAACAACACTAGGCTAATCGGTTATTAAAGTATATGTGAATGATCTCTTACTTAAACCACTGTCCATCAAGTTGCACCATCAGTACTTTCTGACGATCATGGCGTTAACACAGTGGCTTAAGAGTGGTAAAATTCAACTTAGACCCCCCTCGGTTCCTGGACTTCCAGACTGTCTTATAATAAATTGGGATCAGACTGGATGCCAACTGGTGCCAAGTGGCGACTGGACAATGGAAGCCCGTGGATCTAAGCAAGTGTCAGTTTCCGCACTTGATAAGAGGCAGATTACGATTTTACTAGCAATAACAAAATCTGGAACTCTCCTGCCCCCACAAGTCATTTAAGCAGGAAAGACTGACAGATGCCTGCCTAAGGGTGTAGTTTTCCCTGACCACTGGGATGTGACTCAAATAGACTCACACTGGAGTAACAAAGAATCTATGTATGATATGTTATGTGGATAATGTCATCATTCCGTATGTGAACAAAACACGTGACCGGCTGTCCCTTGCACAATGCAATCAGCAAGCAGTGGCAATATTTGATGTTTTTTGAGCCGACCAAAGTGCGAAGATGCTAACTAAACCGAAAGACAGTGGAATCACTCCTTTGTTTGTGCCTGCCTCTTGTACAGACCGACTTCAACCACTAGACTTGACAGTAAATAAAGAGTACAAAGAAGAATTAAAGTCACACTTCCACGAGTGGTATGCTAAACAGGTCATGAATGATATTATGGAAAAAGAAGATGTTACTGGTGACGATCTGTGCACAGCATTAGTAAACCTTGCAACCTCATTAATCAAGCCAATTCACATTGAATGGACAATTGCAGCTCACGCGACAATGAGTGAATGATCAGACCTAATTATCAGTGGTTTTAAGAAAGTTGGACTTGTTTAATTCAACAATTTGGGGATTATTTACCTGAGAAGCATTTGTGAGTACTATGGGACTTGATTGACATGAAGTTGATACAGTGGCTTTGTCCAAAAATCTGTCAAGTGAGAGCTTTAATACTCTGCTGTAATTAGTGTATATACATAGTGTTTCATTAATAATAGTGTTTCAAGAAATAGTTATAGTATTTTACAGGATTGTTGTTCTTTTGGATTAAAAATGCATGGATAAAATGAAATGTGCTTTCAGAAGGATTTAAATGTTTCAACAACAGTTGTACTTGAATGAAAGATCAATCTGAATAAGTATTAAATTTAATTTTCATATACTGTTATTTTGTATTATTTTTTCTTTCATTTTCAGTATTACTATTGTTTGAATACCTTATGCTTTTTCTCTATTTTCTTTCTATCCTTACTCACCTCACATATCGATTTAAGGCAGTGAGTGTAACATTACAGCTATCGGATACCTTATCGAATGTGTGCATTGAAACCATATAAAATGATTTATAATTCTTGTTTCAAAAGGTTAAAATAAAAAATAAACATATGTAAAAGCTAATATTTATTACCAGATTACAGTATTGACCTTGAGTTATCAAATACTAGTAGCTGTGTTAATCTCTAGGAATGAAACACTGTAAAAAAAACGGTGGGGGGGGGTCATCATCCTACGTGGCTCATTTTTCGTTGCTTGGGGCAACAACAAAAACCACGAAAATTGGTCCCCCACGAAAATTGATGATACTACAGTATACTTCCCTGTGATGAGAAATCACTGACAGATCATTCAAACTGGTAAAAAACCTAAAAATGCAGAGAAACTGCTGTAAGAGCATGCTGATCTGGTACAAGCAAAAGTAAGTAACCGACAACTGACAGGAGTTGGCCTTTCTTCCAAGGCAAGACCACTCTCATCCAACATTAGTCCCAACCAGCAATTTTTTTAAATAGCAATTTACTGCTGAAACAATCCAAAAGATATGGCTAACACCTATATTTACTTGGGAGGGTTGAATTTATGAAGCAGTTGATGTTCATTTAATTTATTAAGACTGGGTTATTTATCTAAAGGAAAAAAATGCATTTCATGATTTCCACTAAGGTGAGTTTAACATTAAAACGATCAACTTTTTCACAGAGCATGACTGTCCTAAAAGCCCTTGGACCCAACTGTACACAAGAAACCAACTTAACACAATGTGTATGTGCCTTCCACACTGTGAGAAATACAAATGACTTCCATTACAATTTGACTTACCAAATTTGGCCATGTAATTGATGAGGGTATCCAGCTCACAGC
>JAECUM010008493.1:0-13471 GCA_016617855.1 Megalonaias nervosa | reverse complement strand
TGTCCAGACTGCGTGCGGAGGAGCCCTGACACTTGGGCGAGTATTGGTAACATCATTCCGAATAGGGGAATTGTAAGCAGGGAGCGAACAATCCAGACTCCCTGGACGGAAGAGACCTTTTACCCTTTCTCTGACAATTAACGGAGAATTCCCTAAATAAATCTTTAAGTTATGAAAATATTCCCAAACTGATCATTGACACTAACACATGCTATACTTCTGCTAACAAAAATTGCATGCAGCCTCCTTAAAAAAAAGACAAAAACCCAACTCTTCTTTCTTCCTTAGAAGGTTATTGGTATCGGAGAATTGATAGGAAAAACCAGTGTAAGGAAACCTCACACGCTGAAGAATAATTAATGCATATATTTTGGCCCTGAGCCCTTCAGAGGTACACTCTTAACATATCAACCATAGGACCTGAAAATCTAAGATGATCAAGTGGTCCAAGCCCAAACTTTTATGCACCGCCGCACAAGGTGGCAACGTCTGGTACACCAACATGGAATTAACGATACGATCCGTTAATTTGTTACCAAATTTATTAAGAAAATAAGGTGGTCACTATCCACAATAAAATTCTATGGGTTATAAGATTGGTAGGGGGATAAATTCTGATCATAAGGAGATTGTAGAGAAGTTATAGGGATAGTAGGCTTGTGTATTAAGTTGTTATACGTGTTATTGTTGACCTTACTATCTCCCAAGTCCCTAGAGTGTTACACTCCTTTTAAACCTGTGGACATTTTAAATATTACATTTCTCGCTAAATGCCAGAGTTCCTTAACTCCATTAGTACAGCAATGGCACTCTGGCCTCATAATATTAATTTCCCATTGAGACTAGAGTGTCATTTTTTTAGACCGGGGTGTAATCATTAGAAGACGGCGACCGTAGTGTTAACTTCTCAACAGGCAAGAGTGCCAGTTTTGAAGCCATGGTATCCCCAGTTACTACTACTAAACCTAACGTATCCAAAGAACACAAAACGCAGAAAAATTCACTTCAGACTTTTTACATGGTGGTAATCAGGTATTCCAATTTTGCAGAAACCTATTACGTGTTGAAAATTCTCGTCGGCAGTACATTTATATCCTAAAACATAGGAAGCATTCGCAACTTTGAAGACAAACCCACCGATCATACATTTTTGGTATAGCAACCTCATCTATTTATGAAAACAAGAATTGACTAAATGCATGGAACTATTTTTTTATGCGCAAATTCTCAGTCAATCGAAAGGTCAATGAAATAGTACAAATAGCCGCGGCGGTCGAAATACATTGCGGATTTCTTTCTGCGAAGAAATTTTGGGTGAAATTATTTTTATGATTTTTCTGTAAAATACTGCACCGGTACACACTTGTGGTATAAATCTGTCTCAAAGATATAACCGATTTGGTCCAAATACAGTGGAACGTGTCAAGCTGCGGCAATGCCTGCTGCAGCGTCGCCACTAAGTAAGCCCATTTTGCAATTATTTATCTTTTGGGGATATTTATCCCTACAGTGACCATCATGGCGTATAGGTATGACGGTTCAATAGGATGTAATAAATGGCATTTATTAGGAATATACTGTCACAATAAAGAAACAATTACATTAATATATGTCTTGAGTTATCAAATACCATCATATCAAGGAGAGATGGGAAGGCTACTCATATACTCTGAACTGTAATATATTTGCATCATTTAAAATTTAACATTATCAAGACATTGTACAACAAAATTAACTAGCCTGACTTGATCCAGTTTCTTGTCACATCGTCATGTAAACACTTGGGAAACAAGTCACCATGGCCCATGGACATCTGATATGTGGTTCAAGATGCTGGTCCATTTCTGTCTCACCAACTCACCATTGCCCTGGCTGCTAGCGGCACACCAATAGATGTGGCTGCTGATGGACCGTGCCCACTGTGCTATAATATTAGTACCTTTTTCTTCCCCACTGCTTCCAGCATTTTGCAGACTCCTAAAAGAAAGGGGATTAAATAAACACAGCTGAAAAATACTATTGCGTAACTGATACAACACTATGTTATGATCACAAACATGCTTATAGTGCCCAAAAAATGCCCAAAGCGGCTTAATGACGATGACCAACTTGGGGTGAGCTTGATTATATGGTTCTTGTTATAAGCAAACATGTATGGAATGCCATGAAATGATTGTATGGATTTATAATGACTGAATGCAGCCTATTAGAAAATTTGTGTACTTATTGCTGGGGAAATACTCTTATAACTTTAGACTAAATATGCAAAACTTTATTGTTTTGCATGCTTTAAATGCATTAAAAAATAAAGTATGTATGCATTTGTAATCAGTTTGTCACAAATACTATGTCTTGAATCAGTGCAAACACACATCAACTACAGCTTACCAGTTTACCAGATTCATTTCAGACTATGGAGAGAAAAAAGAATTTGGTGCATTAAGTAACCCATGAAGATCTCTGGAACCAATTTACCTTTTGCCATATGCCATACATCAAACCAGTGGTTGATCCCTTCCTGCTGTGTCCTCATGTATTTCGTGACATGACTATGGCGATCTGTTACCAGATCAGATATAAAAATTCCTTCTTCCCGCATGAACTGAATACTGCGTGTCAAACCTTCCAACTCAATGGCATAAGAATTCTTGACCTCATTGCACTGAAATATAGTATTCTGATTTGCATGTTTTTGTGTGTAATATTGTTTCCAAGGAGACAACACTATTATACAATAAATATATGTCTGATTATATACTCACTAATTTTTCTTAATGTACAAGTTCAAACAAGAGAATTCATTGATAAAAATGTATAAGAACATCACATACCTGCACAAGTTGGATGTCCACAACTTTGGATGTCTGGACATCCATCAAAGTATGACTGCCATATTTTGCAGTGTGGCCTGGGGAGGAACACCTAGCATCTCTTCCCAGCTTCAACGACTGTCCTGTGGCCAGCACCTCATCTAGGTAGAGCTGCTGTCTATACTCCCATAGTGACAATGTTGCAGGCACAATATAGCATGACTGGATTGTATTGTACGAGCTCATACTCATCCCAACAATTCAAGCAAGGCTCAGAAAGTTAAAAGTCTTCACTGGACTGTTGCCACTGAAAGAAACTGCTGCTGCAAAAATTAAATTTCCCCATGGCATGGAATGATGCAGTGGTTGACTCGTCCAATTCTATAAATGCCACATACACAATAAGTCTTAACACACAAACAACTTCCAATATTAAACATCTGATGCTGCAAATTTGTCTGTGTACAGTTGGGGCACATATTAAGCAGTTCCATCAATGACATTTCAAACACAATATACTTCAAGGCATTGTGTGGGTTTGCTGTATATTCCTCAGTATGATCCTCAGCTACATCAGGAGTCCAGCTGGGATCATCACCAGAGTCTGCTTCGTCTAAATTTTCCACACATGGCACATCCTCGTCAGAGCTGAGGTTGATGCCTGGTTAGGTCCTTGTCCTATGATGGCGACTGCACTGCACAGCAGATGATCTGCACTCTGGTGCTACCTGGACTCCACATGTGCTGGTCTTAGGTCTTGGCACATCACAATGTGAAAGTTCATTTACACACACGGGTTAAAGAGGAGATAATGTTACAGATGGACGGACGCAGTGAAGAAATGGAGAGTATCATTACTGGCGTTACAATTACACATAAACTTATAATACTTACAACTAAGTTGTATGATGTTTGAGTGCTAACTGAAAATCTTTCCAAGGGTACATCTTGTCGTACACACTTTTCTATCAAAGAGTTACAGGAGTCTGTCTATGTCTCTATGTGGACCTGACCCTTCCGGTAGCAGACTTGTGTTGGTGCTTTGGCTTCATCACACACCCCAGACTGGGAATGCAATAACATTTTTTGCAAAAGTCTGATCAACACTCTCCATATGGTTGACCTCAGCTGTAATCTCAGCCAAGATCTGATTAGGAAAAGAATAAAAATAAAAAATGTTAATTTGTTTCATCCACTCTCCAAATTTGGGGGACACACAACAATTTCAATGGAGAAAGGAACACTGCATAAATTAAGTCCCTTTAATTATAAATTCAACCTTAAAATAAATGTAATAATTCCTGCCGTTGATGTGACGTTAACCTTGAACTAAAGTACACTAGTTGCCGTCAAGGACTTTATATTGACCTCCGTCCACTACCACAGACCCTAATGTTTTCATTGCAAGATACATTGTTTTAATATTGATATTTATTGCCATATTGCCGTTTGGTCATTGTTAGCATTATCATAGATGTGGACTGACCGTTTCTTATCTACCAGATAAGCAGTAAAAAAATGCTTATTACCTCAAGCTTTCTCCTCTTCTGTATAGCTCTGCTCCCTGACCTATGTCGACTTCGACTTGCCGGAGTTCTTCCCGTCTTCTGTCTTGTTGTCGGAGTAGAAAAATCAAAAAGAGTCGGCACTGCATCAGGTTTCAAACGCAAACTTTTTGGCTCAAACCCAATACTTAGCGCGAGTCTCGGGTCTTTTGAGAAACATTCAGGCTCGAAATCTCTCTGGCACAACCTGATGTGTTGAGTTGGCGTAAAGCCTTCTCTCTTTAATTTGATCGTCCATACAGATCTCCTTTTAGGGTCCTTTGGAAATGTGAAAAAAACTAATCTTCTGTCCGGAACTGCTATTATTCACACAATTTAGAGCTGCTCATTAAACCGTCTTGTTTCTACTTGACACTGAATATGAATATGACTCTTGTACATTAATCGTCTCAAATGACGTCACATCCTGTTTGTATGTAAGGGAGGTAACAAATTGGGCACAGGTTCTTTCCATTTGATCTCAGAATACAGGACAGTATTTTTGATCAGATGTTTGTGCAAATACAATAGATGCAAAGAAAAAAATAGGCGGGATAGATTATATATACAAACTACTACATATGCTTCTATTTACAATAAAATTGTGCAGGTCGGGGTTTTTGTCCCCTTGAAAGTGTTAACGTGATTTAGTAAAGAGCAAAATTGATCATGCTCATTGAAGAACTTCCACTATCCAATCATCAGTTTCGGAGGTTCGTAAGTTTTGTTAGTTGTTAAGCTCTTCAGTTTCGGAGGTAAGTAAATCTTGCATGTAGTCAGCAATACCATAATACCTAAATGGATGTGATCAGTTCAGTGGGAACGTCATCAGGTTATTTAATTGCATGATTACCGGGTCTAAGTTACCAACAAAACTAAGTACCCAGCCAAGTGGACAATCTCATAGAGAAAGAATGTTTGTGATTTTGTTGGGGTAGGAAAAGTGACAATTAAATAATGGATATTATAGTTTGAAGATTTACTAGCGGTGTACCACATTCCTTTCCTGCAACTGAATTTAGGACTCCAGGTAAATGAGAAACTGAACAACCATTAAAAGGATAAAAACTATACCTATACATATTTTATAAATGCACATTAAGACTTAACAATAATGATTCAATGAATATACACAGAATACAGATTGATAAGAAACTCGGATAAACCTAATTAGGCAGTATGGATGTCAACAGCCTGATGTAGATTATGTGATATGCAGTTAATAGATCAATGCGTAGCATAGTTTGAAAAACTCACAATTACGAAGTAGGCACAGGTGAATCCTTGAGCAAATTTGGCAGCTAATAGAACAAGACTTGACTTAATTTTTGCTTGTTAATAATAATCTTTCAAGAGAAGGAATAGAATGATTAGATCAAAATTTTAGATCTCATGTCGTATGCATTATGGATGCAAACTTTTAGAATAGAACATCTACTACATAGTTTATTTCGACTGCTCATTACACAGTTACAATTTAGTTCGAAAATTTATTTTTTTAGCAAACAGTGTTATGACTAAGACGAAAATAACAAGATAATATCTCACCAATAAATTTTAAATTCAAACGCTAGATGAAAGTATTTTGTTGGCGGCGATTGTATATTTTTGTTACATAGTGGCATTTTGTTGAAAACAGCTTGATGTCGGTGGTCACAACAGTAACAGTAACTTGAAAAAAGCAACAGCTACCTTTGATCATAAAAAGAACACACCACCATAAATATCGACGTGATAATAAAATATAATGCATCTAAGAAACAATTTATAAAAATGTGTCAAAAGAAAGAGCACCAAATAGAAGAGGAGCAAGAATTATGTAGACAAGAAAGATAAAAATTGTAACATTCTTGTAACAATAACAGCAGAAAGTTTTAAAGATGTAAATCATGAAACAAACAGTCGTATATATGTATGACTTTGATTGCAGAGGTTATCAAATTTAAGATTTGAAATAGTATATTTTCCTTTTTTTCTACCAATAATCCTCTTTCTTGTTGTATTTATACCGTTTGATTAAAACCGCAAACAGTTAGGTAGTTAATGCTTTCGTAGGCAACATCAGCTGCTCAGCAAAACTAAAGAAAACCATCGAAAGCACAATATATTCAACTGTTGATAAAAGCCACTTTATTATGCTGCCAATGATACCCGGTAGTGGTGCTGATGTCATTTTGGATGGGCCGTACAAAATAGTTGGCAATACGTTTTCATGATTTGTTTGACATCCAGCACGTTTCTTAAACCACCATCTGTTGGACTTGTTTACAATGTGTTATGGTTAGAGTATTAATTGTTGCTATGGTACCCTTAGCAGTAAAAAGTCGCACCTTTCTCTTGAAACAGTTGTTTTAACCCTGTCTCTTCATGGAAACGTTTCTTCAATTTATGGATGCATGTTTCACATTCACATAACTTCTTTGTCTGAAAGTTAAAAACGAGAATACGTGTTCGGTGAAATTTTGTCTTGTTAAAGATGAATTCATTGAAACTTCACTCTCTGATTCTTTTGCTTTTGTGAAACCTTCCTCTATCTTTATTTCTCCGGGAATTAATATTTCCTCTCAGATGGTAAGTTAAAGAAACATATGACCTTCAAATCGAAGCTTAACAGACGTTTGACCAACAGTGTTTTGCCGATAAGTGTTTTGCTTGCTATTTGGTGGTTTCCATATATTTTCTCCTCTTCTCCAGCCTAAAAACATAAGCAATTCACCTTTCATGCAGCTATGGAGTGCCTTACTAATATTTTATAAAGACTATATCTTTAAGAAATGTGTTTTTTATTTCCTACTTTTTGGTAATGCAATGTTCTTGCATGCATTGTTAATAAGGCTTCATTAATAAATATTGTGTTTCATCTATGCTTAAATTTGGTAAACAAATTCTTTGTATTAATGTAGAGCTTAAGTTATAATCATCTAAACATAGTGTGATAGTTACTAAAGATTCATTGCAAGGTGAGCTGAACGTGTTAAACAATTTGTGAAACGAGGCAGGAATTGAAGGAGACCAATAGGCTACAAGAAGAACAAGATAAAACAGTGAGCAAATCAAACAAGTTCGTAAGGATGCCATGATGAAAGAAATTTCAGCAGCTAAAACAAAATGTATTAAATGACAGAGAAGGGCATTGTTGTATCAGGTTTCGCATTGATGCACACAAAGAGTAGAGCTGCCTCGTTTTTAAGCCTATTAAGCAAGAACCATTAAATTAATTACTGAAATACAAAAACAGACACATTAATTTCCAAAAATGTTTAGGAACGACACAATTTCAGGGTAATATATGACAAGTGACACAGTCAACATAATTTACACAATTAACTACGTAACGGTCACCTTGACTGACGTTTACATTAGAATTCTCTTGAAGACGATATTTAAGACATCCATACAAACACACTAAATCTGGAGAAGTCACAAAGATGAGTATAACTATTTCATTGAGTCAAATTGCAAGTGACACAGGGGCTCATATCGACAAAATAATTAATCACTTATGTAGAATAAACAATATACATCATAAAATGATAACTAGTAAATCTAAGAAGGATAAATGCATTTCAACTGCGCAAAGCAAACGGAAGAAAATGACGTTCATGAAATCAGTAGTAGGGGAGAACAGGTTCCCAAAGCTAAAGCTTGACGGCACAACTGATGAAGACACAAACAATCAAAAGTAACGATAAACCTATTATGAATCTTAGATCTAAACTGTCTATTTGATCTCTTTAAGTACTAGAGAAAATATCAAGGGCGCAATTCCTGATTCCTTCATTGCCTTTAACTACATCATCAAGAATAGTATTAATTTCAGGTTGATACAGATCTACAAAATTAAGAATAATTTGATTAATGCTGTTGAACATTACAGAGGTGCCAAGATAAGGTACAAAACAGAATACAGGTTTTTAAACAAGGTCGAATTTATTGCGTCGACTGCGTCAGATGGTATCGATAGTGCAGCTAATGGTTTAAGAGTTACAGAAATAGCTACAGGATTTATCATCCATTTGACTGGTAGGGATTTCAGCGCTGATAGACTTCAGAACTTAATTTTTTAACGAAGATTAATTCATAATAAAGCTTGAAACACGTTTAAATTATAACATCTGCAATACATAAGTTCAACAGTATTGATGATAAAATGAGCAAGGTATAAATCGATAATCAAGTAAGTCTTGAGATACTGAATATGGTAATTACCGTGTACAGCAGGCTCAAGTAGATAAGGAATGCAATATGGAAGAAAGTTAGCAGTAAAGGAAGCCACGATTCTCAAGAGCTGAAAATAAGAACCGGAGAAATAAGTTTTAGGGTAGCTTGCAACAAACGGGTATTCTATATAGGTAGCAACAACGTAGATAACAACAACAGTGTAGAGAGTGAACAAAAATTTAGTTCTTCCATACTTTTGGTACGGTGAATTAAATAAGACTGCATGGAAATAAAGTTTATTTTGAAAATCTAACTGACAAAAAAAATTGAAATCAATAGACCATGACAAGAAAAGACATTTTATTGCTGGTTATTATAGTATTGTTTAAATGAACAAAACCGGCAACATGTTTTATTACATCAACAATAACACTGAAGAAACGTGTTTAAGTTCTAGGTAGTTTTGCTTTCAAATGAACATTAAGAAATGAATAACTGCTAATTGTGACAATAAAAAGGCAACGACATCAAGTACTAATTATACAACTTAAACTTTCTCGTAACCTGAAGCAATAATTGTACAGTCTACATAACCAACGTTAACTCATAATTGGTAGCATTCAATAGTCCGAGATCTATAAAGACATCTGCTGAAACAATACAGATTGTGGTTTTTGAAACCCAACAATTTATAGCTTATCTTTGACCAGATAAAAAATGCCAAAAATTAATCTAATGTATCTTTATGTGTTTTAAATGTTTATTTGTTGATTTTACTTCATACAATGTTAATAGACCAAACAGTAATTTCAAAGAGGCAGTGTTAACAGATTAATAATAGGAATTAAAGATGAAGGTTGAAAAGTAAGAGATTACAACAGTATGCCTCGAACATGTGTTTTCCAAACAGATCAGTTGCTAATTTCACACAAAATAAAAAGAAACTGGAGCGATGTCTTCAAGATGTCCGGACAATTTTAGTTTAAACCCTACGGAGGGAAAGGAAGATAAAATGATACAGTAAAGAAATCAATAAACAATGAATTTAAACGAATCTACCACAGTATCACATTTTTCTGATTATAAATATATACAACATTTGTCGTACAGAATAATGTCATTAAAAGAAAGAAATTGGGTATGAGCTCCAATTTTATATGCTTGCACATTACATGGGCTTATAATGTGAACATTTTACTTTGATTGTTCATAAACAAAGTAATTCTTATATACTATATTTCACAAATATAACAATCATTGCAGTAAATTAGAATCTGATACAGATCATATTGAGGTCAACAGTGTTTTAAGCGTAGGTATAGTAGGTACTAATCTATTTTGCTTTGACATTTTGCTATAACTCTAT
The DNA here is from genome assembly GCA_016617855.1 of Megalonaias nervosa. NCBI lineage: Eukaryota > Metazoa > Mollusca > Bivalvia > Unionida > Unionidae > Megalonaias > Megalonaias nervosa. Next base: position 3,590 of record JAECUM010008493.1, on the reverse strand, counting down.
ATAAATATACAAATTTCTTTAAAGCTACCACTGCTAATTTTACAATGTGCGGCATTGAGATGACTTGAAAGTCTGGTAAAACCTGATCATGTCGCTTAAAATCAATATTGAAAGCTTTATCAAAATGAGCTTCATTTAAATAGAGATAGAGTGAAATGGCAACAGCACCTGTAAAATACAGAGAAGTATGCTTAAAAGGTTATAGGGGAATTGCTCGACAGAGACAGATGTTGAATAATTTCGATGTTTGTTCTTTATTCTTCATATCATAATGCTGTTTTATTGAAGCAAATACAACTTTGATGTACGGACATATTTCAAAACGTTTTCACATACATACTGCACCTTGTTACAAACTGAAATGGTCCTGACCGGACACTATGTGACCTTTCTTCAATGTTATGTATTGTGAAAAAGCAACATAAATTCAAAAATATGCACGTTTTAGGGCAGAACAATCTTCATTAATAATATATTACAACTTGGTTATCGGGTAAGTTTTACACACATCAATCTAACGTTTACATTTATATTAAAAAAGAAAACATGGAAAGATGGGGAGATGATTACAAAACAACAGACAAATAGGCTGTTGATACCAAACAAAGGCCAAATATGGGTTAATTACAAAATCACGGACCTGTGGGGAGAAGATAACAAAACAACGGACAAATAGTGTGCTTTTTACAATGCAACGGACAAATAGTCAGTGAATTACAAAACAATGGATAATTAGACAGTTGATGGCAAAACAATGGACAAATAAGAGTTGGTTACAAAACAACGGACAAATAGGCAGTTGATTACAAAACAATGGATCATAGGAGTTGTTTACAAAACAATGCACAAACAGAGTTGATTACAAAACAATTGACAAATAGGAGTTGATTAGAAAACAATGGACAAATATGGAATGGTTACAAAACAGCGGACAAATAGTGTGTTGTTAAAACACAACAGACAAATGGTGAGTGGATTGGAAAATAACTGACATATCGGGAATTGGTAACAAAGCAAAGGACAAAATATGGAATCGATTACAAAACAAAGGACAAGTAGGGAGATGATTACATAACAGTGGACAAATAGCTATTTGATTACGATAAAATGTTAGGCGATAATCCAAAAACTTTTTAAAGGATGTAGACTCTCAGCTTGTCAAAGACGTATAATGCACGCTTGAATACACAATTAACGCAAGATCTATCCGGAAAACTAACAATACAATTTTTGTTTAACGACTCTGTCACGTGGTATTCAAGTGTACTGTGTTGTTACTTTGCCCCGACAATATTCACGGTACTAAGTATGCTAGAATTCTACTGATGAAAGAGAAAATTTTGTGTAATTTTTCTAACATTTTTATCTTCGTAAAGAAAACTCAGGACCTTTCTAAATATTTGTATATTTTGTGTAACTGAGGACTATTCCTCTGTGACATTGCAGGCACTAGATTTCATATACTAGTATCAACATTTACAAAAATCAATGAACTTTAGGTTTTTTATAACAGTGATGAAAACATAGATTCCTATCTAACAATATGATAGAAGACATTTTAGGCAAAAATGGACATAATCGGATCTACATGTATAATTTTAAAATGGTTGACATAACTATGTACGTGGTTCATCTTATCTTACGGCTGTTTCTTGTTTCACTTTCGTTGAAAGATTATGATTGACACATGCTTTCTACCAATCATATTCGTCAATGTTAGCATCTGTTACCGGTAAACAAAACACTTTTCCTTCACTTTTTTGAAACATCTGAACATCACTAACTGGGGCGCAGATTATTTGCTTAGTTGAGCACAGATTGAGCAAGCGACATACACGATGAAGAATCCAAGGAATATCCAGTCTATGGTAACCATAGCAAAGGCGAAAGTCAGAACTACTTCATTACACGACTTGCAATTCGTGGCATTGGCCGCACATGGAACGTATCCATCCGTCTTCACCATACCCCAAGTAGGATATACCCAGACACTTCCTATAAAGAATCCGAAAATATCAAATGTACTTAAACACTAATGCCCATTCTTGGAATCTAAATGCAAAACCTAACCGGACAGAAGGAAGGACCGAAAAGGGTAACACTAAATGCCAAAGCCACCTTAGTTAAGGGGCATGCAAACATATGTAATCACTACGTCGACACATTCGTGGGGGAAAGACAGTTTTATAAAGGTTTAGTTAGTAAAATCATTGCATTCAGGCAATGAGAAATACCGGTAGTACAATTGCTCAAGGCGTATTTGTCAGAGTTGCAGAATTAGCAGATTAGGTCTTTTTCATAAAATCAGCATGACAAACTATGACCAAATAGGGTTAAAAAGGAATGCCATTATGGTGCTTAATATTACCATAAATAATTCAACAACTTATTTCCATAATACAATATTTAGCATTTCTTGTTCCAGTGAATTAAATATATATCTTTCTATAAAATATACAAGACATAGGTTGTCAATAAATTGAAAATAATGAATTAATTAACTAGCTCCAATATCAATTACATCTCTAGAGCATAGTCCAAAACTTACATGAAATCCACTAAATCCATGTGTGAGGCATATATATATATATATATATATATATATATATATATATATATATATATATATATATATATATACACACACACACACACACACACACACGGAAACCCTGGAACCCAACCCAACCCCCCAACCCCCACTTGACTTACATGCATTACATGTAAGGCCTGACGATGTCTTTTTTTCTTAAAAAAATCTTGTTCCATTCGGTTCGGTTCAGTAGCTTTATATTAGCTGTTAGCAACAAGTGAATTGAAGAAATATAACACACCTGCAAAATCCACCGAAATTCAGTTTTAACTCGCAGTGCCTTCTCTGTTTTCAGTACTTTCGGCAACATGTTATTAGGAACAGTTAACTGTAACAGTATCTTATCAACCTATGCACGATGATGTCATTATCGTAACTTTATCACGTGTATTCTTTATTCTTTTCGAGAAGGCATATGATCATAACAAAGCGTGATGACCTAGAATTATTTAAAGGGGTGTCGATGTCAAAGGAAATTTATCTTTTGGAAACATTTTGAAAGAAAATGATGACATACCAGAGTGCATGAAGTATTTAAACGAAAGAATACTGCATTATTAAGAGAAACCGGGATTTTATAATTTTCACAAATAAATTATTTCTTTTCACTACATGGAAAAAAAAAAAAAAAATATGTACAAAATGGATTGGGGGTGAAAGACTAATTTTTATAATACAAACAATCAATTAAAGACGGCTTAGAATTCTTATAGTGATTCTGGTTATATAATTTGTATAAAATTAAAATAAAGTTCTTTCACTATGGATACAGATGTTAATTATGTTCATTTTATTTAATATCATGGGAGTCAAGTCAGGACCTGACTGATTTGCAATTAAACCATGGGGAATGAAAAATATTGAACGAGTTTATAATGTATTGTTCAACAGGGTTGTTGGTTTTTCCACCGCCTTTTTATATGTTATATTTATAGTAATATTTTTCCAGTTATGACCAGAGTGTTCTATCATACCATTGCATAAGAATACCTCATAG
>JAECUM010008492.1:0-13976 GCA_016617855.1 Megalonaias nervosa | reverse complement strand
ACAATAAGCGATATATTATTCTAGTAAAATGTATTGTAAATACAGACGAAGACACTTGGATTATTCGTGATAAGAGCGACCCTATACGCGTTACTGGAAATAACACTGTTACATTAAATAACAAATCCAAACCCGGAATACTGACTGGTATTGACAAACCGTTTTAGGAACGAGCATATCCTGTGACTGCGGTTGTCTATGCAATATATCCCCTGAATAATAAACCTGACGTTAATGATCTCAAACCGATGAGACTGTCAGAGTCAAGAATAAATTGTGTAGCTGAACGGGTTACAGAACACTTCACAAACGCGATACGTGGTAATGGTTTAACAGATTTACGACGTAAAAAAATAAATACATGGGCAGAAGCAGTTAAAGATACCGGAGCGTCTATCAGCGACGTTACTGAGCTGGGAAAAATATTTAAATTTCCAATAACAGTAAAGACGTTAACCGGAGAGATTTTGTATAAATCGAAATAGGAATCAAGAGGAGCTTCGATAGATATTACTGATCATAACGCACACGCATGGACTGTGGCAGTAACACTATTTCCACGAGACAGAACGGTTAAATTTTATAATGGTCATATATTTGATTTTATATGGAATATCAGTAAAAGTGACCCTGTGTCTGTTTGGTTATTTCAAAGTTCAGAATATGATTATCATGATCAGTTTGTACGGCCTAATGGTGATATTTATCGTACAGAACCTCTTCATGAAGAAATGAAAAACCTTGCATTAAAATATACTTCTAACGATGTCAAGGTTGGACAATTACTAAATAATTGTTTTACCGTTTCATCAGTTGCTGCTCACTTTCCTCAGGAGAAAAATTCATGGAAACCGACACGATTGGAATTTCTTGAAGATGTCCAGAAAAGTTGTATTGAATATGGGCACGGTGGATTATGGAATACTAAATACGATTATAGCTACGTTATCTCAGTTGATATGGTAGCATGTTATCCTGGAAGTTTTCTTGGGTACGGAGAATGTTCTAAATGCTTTAAAAGATTTGGACATCCATCACACGAGATGATCAGAGTTGCGATAAATGGACCTTTACCAGATTTTGACTTAACCGGATTCGCCTATATAGAATCATTTGAGTTTACAGAAAATCTCCATCCTATTACTTATATTTGGTTTGGAAAACATTTTTCAGAAAAATGTTGGGTTCCAATAGTACTATTACGATATATGCTCGATAATAAAATATTGATATCATCGAAGGTAAATGAAGCAATTATATCGTATCGTCCACAGAAACAAGTTTGGTTACCAGAACCGGATAGATTCAATATTGATGATGTCAGGAAAGAATTTCCTGATCTTAACGAAGATGATATTGTTAAAATTGCTGATAATATATCTAAATGCAGGAAAGAAAGAGATGAGAAACTTGCAAAAAATCTTGGTAGAAAGATAATTGGTAAATTTACACAAGGAGGATCATATGATCATAAACGACACTGTACAAGATTTATTATGGACGATGCTGAACTCGATTTTATAATCGCTGATACAACGGAAAAAAAACACATTTATAAGTCGAAGTAATGCTTATTTATCAGACGGAACCAAACTAAGTACAATTGTGAGCTATATTGATGGCGACTCACCGCAGTTTACTCATATAAGATCTTCGATGCTAGCCTACGTTTCGATAAATCTACTGTCGATGATAAATAGATTTCCTCGTTACGCTGTCAGAGTTGCTACTGATTCGTTTTATATAAATAAAAAATATACGGATTTGTTAAAACCGCTACTCGGTAATGGTGAATGGGATCATGGAGAATAAAACAAGAAAATATACTTAGTTATTCTGCATCTGCCGACATTGAAAATAAGGAAATATATTACAAAAATAATCAAATATCAGAATTGTCATCTGCACCATCTGTATATGATCCTGTGGCTAGACATAAGACTGTTTATCTTAATGGATGTGGTGGTTCAGGTAAAACAACTCGTGCGATTAAATTATTCCTGAACCACCATTCAGATATAATTGGTTTGACACCTACACATAAACTCGCCAGAGAAATAAAAGAACGAGGAGTAAAATCATGTACATATCATAGTTTCTTCAGAAGGTGCGGAGACACATGGACTCCTGAGCGAATGGGTGAGAAATATATACCTAAGTATATTATCTGGGATGAGATAGACACGGTATCGTTAGAAATATTAAAAATATTCCTTGAAAGGTTATTGACTAAATATACCGCTGTAATAATGTGTGGCGATCATGGTCAACCACCACCCTTTATTGGACAGTCTCCACATGAATGGCTGAAAACATTTGTAGATTACTACGAAGAAATAAATGATAATCATAGAGCTATTGATGAATCGTTGAAAGAGTATAAAAGGTTAATCAGACTGCAGCCAGATAAAATACAGTGTGAGATAATGCGTAAAGTAATTTCAGAAACTACTATGAATGATTTTTTGAATTTATGGAGACCTGCTGATTTGATAGTCGCAAGTAGAAAGATAGTTCGTGATGAACTGCAAGAGAAATTATTTCTGTTACATAAAGAAAAGTTTTCAAATCTACCTGTACCATTATGTTATCGCCCAGCAGATACTCGACGACAGAATATTGAAGTTGAAATTCCTGGTGGTGGGATACAAAATCTTGTATTGAATGATATTGTTTTGGTTGCTGTTGATGTTGTTGAGAGCGCGTTGAGCATGGATAAATCTCCGTGGACGTTAGGATACGCTATAACGATTCACTCGTCACAAGGATTAACTCTTTCTGATACAAATATCTGGATTGTCGATGATCGGATCGAATGGTCAAATTTAATTTATCTCGCAGTATCTCGAGTCAGAAGAATATCTCAACTGCACAGGGTTATCATAGATTACGTAATAACCGAAGAAATCACTAACGACTTTGTCGTCATAAAGAAACAATTAACGAGTTATAAGCAATGTGACAAAAAAAAATAAGCGTGACTTTGATCTTGATGCTGAATTTATTATAACACTGAAACAACGACAGAACAATCATTGTGCAAGTTGTAACACAATAATGTTGTGGCAGTATTCGAATAATAATCCAAGACAGTTCACCGTAGACAGAATTAATAGTGATCTTGGTCATACACGCGAAAATGTGAGGCTGACCTGTCTTGTATATAATCGACGTAGAGGTCCTAGTTTACAAAAGTGAACGCGGTGGTAATTGTGTGTTTTCAGGAATTATTTGTAATTGTTCACGTACAAATCCACGTTGAGGAGCAGTCGAATCTAGTCTGTAGATTGCAGGTCTACCTGTGGATCTAACCACGCCAGAAATTTTATGTGTAGTCACACTCCAGGTAGGATCAGTTGCTCTTTTTTTACCACCTTCAAGTTCACCAGGTTCATATAAATATCTTACAATTACATTACCTAGTACTGGTTGAGAAGAAGATTCACGTCGGCGTATTGGTATATATTTTTTTGTGATCGCATTAGCAGGCTTCATAGAAGACGCACGAGTAATTTCATTATTTAACGCAGCTATCACACTTGGTAACCTTGCAACCCATTCACGAGATCTCTCCCCGGACTTAAAGTCAGTGGATATTTCCTTTGCATATTGATATCCAAATAACTGCTCAGCAAGTGTTCGATTAAATCGTTCAACGATTGCCTGATCACGATGAATTTCAGTGTGTCCTCGTCTGATTTTAACGTTATGTTTTTTCATCAACGATGATGCTGCACCAAGAAATTCTTTGCCAGGATCAACCTGTAATAGTTGTGGCCATCGCAAGGGTCCTCGTTGATAAATTCGTTCAAACGCAGATGCAACTTCAGATGCTGTTTTTGTTGATAGTGGTTCTGCTTCTTTATATCTACTTACAACGTCAACGACAGTCAATGCGTATTTGTACGTGCGTGATTGATGTTACTAATTTAAATGGTGTCATGTGGTATAAATAAAATATCTGCTTGATGAACTTCATTAGGGGTACTGACATCAAAATGTGCGTACTGAATTTTTTAGGTGGTGGTAGATAAATCTGCCATATTGCCTTTCGTGCTAACCAATTTGCAGTAACAGAACGTGAGACTTTTGCTGCTTCAGCAAGTTTATTAATCGCTGCTCTGCCTCTCCAATATCCTCTTGGGCTATAATAAATAGATTCCATTACAATATTTATATAATTAATTACCCAGCCCCTAACATTATTTTACCTTTCATTGCAGTTTTTATGAGAAAACTAGCGAGTTTTTCTCTGAGAGATTTATCGGATATAGAATTTAACGCATGAATCAATTTCACATCTGCGAGATGCCGTTGTTGTAAATCTTTATTTTTATACGCAACATCATGAACATGACACGCTTGATCAATCTTATTTATTGGATACTCTCCAAGTTTCGGTTAATCTTGATCATCAAGTCGAATATCAAGTCGAGTTCCAGGACCACAATAATTGTATCCTGGTAAGTGTTTTTCCCCGGGATATTTCGCCCACGGAACCGCTAGTAATTTTCCCAACGAAGCAGCAATATCACCTCCTGTCTTTGTGCTAGACGAGATAAATTTATATTTTTTTGTGCCACACTTTTCACACTTACCTGTCAGTGCGCGCTTTTTATTTTTTGTTATTATTGTTGTTAATCCAACGGTGGGGGGGGGGGGGTTGCCTTACGTCGAACACAATATAGACTCATATTATTTATTATATGGATATAATTGACTTCTCAGCAACACGAAAACAAGAACCAGTAAGACACCATCCAGCACTACCAAATTCTATTATAATGATAATATTAGGCCCATCTGGATCTGGTAAGACACAATTATTACTTAATCTGATAATGCGATGGCTCAAGTGGAATAAATTATATTTAGTAGCACCATCTGTAGATGATCAACGTTGTTATGAAGTACTTAAAGATTTTAATAAAAATGCAAAATTATTAGATGATGACGGAAACGATATTATTGATTTTATCACCGATATTGATGAAGCGCCATCTGTAGATGACCTGGATGGATTTATTAATAACCTCGTAGTATATGATGATGTGATGCTGGACAAATAATCAAATCCAGATCGGATATTTTCCAGAGGCAGACACAAAAATACTGACGTGATTTATGTTACACAACGTTATACACAAATACCTAAAGTAATTAGAGACAACTGCAATATTTTAGTTGTGTTTAATGGAGTAGATAATTATACTTTACAAAATATTTATTATACTTGGGTGTTCAGGGGATATGGACATGATTAAGTTTAAAAACTTCTTTTCAAGAGCACAATCTGTTCCGTTCGGATTTATAACAATAAATTTACATGACCCAAGATCTAGGTATCGTATAGGTCTGGATAAAATCTTCGGTTAATTACAGCAGCAGAGGAGGTGCACGACCAAAATTGAATGACCCGGCGAGTAAACGAAACACACCATAAAATAAAATCAAAGAGTCAAAGATAAAATAAGAAAATGAGCTAACCCAATTAGAGAAAATCTCATGGTCAGTTAGAGGTTTTGGTTTGACGTTATTGACATTATTTTCAGCCTTCGTAGGAACCCTTATTTTTTAGACAAATGACAATTCAGACAAGTGGTCTGTTCACCTTCTCTGCTGCTATGTGTCATGAACATAAAGTTTGATATTATGTAAGTTATGGTGCACGAGGGAAAGTTTTAAGTCCGACAATCTTTGGCCATACCTCCAATAAAATGCTGTATTCTACATATGTACCTAAGTAAAAGTATTACTCAGCCTATGTCTCAGTAATATTAACTTACTTCCTAAATTATTTTAAAAGCCAATGAAGGGGTTATTTGCGCATACAGGGGCTACGCGTATGCGAATAAATTTACAAATCATAATAGACCTTGGCGGTATTTCTGTATCACAGGGAACAATGCATAAATGCTGTGCTCGGTGGCAGTGGTCACCAACGGTTCATACAGGGTAACATGCTGACCATAGCGGGTCAGAAGCACGGTGTGGTACAACTTCTAACTCCTCTGGTGCATACAGATTCGGAACCAAATTGTTTTCTGGTTGATATAAACGGATTTATGCGTAACGGTGACAGTCTTCTGTCGAATTGCGTCAGCAGCTTTTATCCCAATCGTATGTGTGGTTGAACTATTTATCGCTTCTATAACTAATGAAAATCGTGTCACCCACTCTCGAGACCGACCACTCTAGTCATGATTTATTAACAATTCCTCCGCCCGTACTGATGCCTGAATAATCGTTCCGCAATTGTACGGTTAAATCACTCCACATTGGCATGAATGAGATGGATGACAACATGTTCAAGAGGAAAACGCACCTTTTTTATTAACGCAGCAACCGCTCCGAGAACGTCTTTGCCCTGGTCCACCCAAAAACAATGCTGTTTCCAAACTCAGTTCGCGCATTGATCATTGTCTCGTCCAGATCCGGGAGAACACAACTGCTGTTGAATCTCACTATGAGATGGTTTCACTTGATATAGCCTGTACGTGACTGCACCGTCTGCAAAAGTTCAACCATGCTATTATAGACTAAAATATTTTACGGAAGCGCTTCAGTCATGGCAAAAATAACAAATCACTTGCATTGATTTCTTTACCACAATCAGTGCTCTAACGATCTTCGAATAATCATCAACATGTTGCAGTCGTGTTGGATCACTTTAGGTACGTATCGTCGAGTCACTTAGATTACAAGTGTTTATGTGTTGACCTCAAGTAAGTATTCTCGAGGGATTGTCTTGGTGTTCAAGGATAAAGTCTCGGATTCGGCCAATGTGGGTATGTGACAAAGCTTGCCAGTAGCTTCTTGTGGGTCGATGATTCTTTCCGGGGTTTACCCAGGTTCTTCGTCCATCATTAATACTGGCCGCTATGTATAGCCTATCGTGTGTTGAAAAATGGCGTTAAACCCTACAACAACAACAAGGATAAAGCCGTCTTACGTTAAAATTATTCGAATCAATTATGTTAAAACCATAAGATTAACATTTTGGATTACTATTTTAATCTGACGCTCATTCTGTCAATCCAACACATATCTTTAGTAACCTGATGATCATCTGTTAATTTCACAAAGAAAGTGCCACGTGACTGCTAAATTTCAAGATAACACCTAATGGCTTCGAATAAAGAAATATTAAACTTCCATCCGAAACGGAATTAAACGTAGACACAAAATAAGTCCTGGAATATTTTAATAAAGTGTCATACAAATATTCTAAAGCTGACACAGCATTTAGCTAGGAATAACTGCATTGGGAATATTGATATAAAATTATGACAACGACGAAAGTCATACAAAACTTTTGAAACTAAAATGAAATTTATTAGAAACTAAATAACCGAGTTTTAAAATTGTAAAAACCAACAAACTTGCATAAAATAAAAATTATATATATTAATTTAAATGCTCAAACCAATTTAAAGGCAATTATCTAAACAAATAAAAGACAATTTAAACAAAAGGGGAAAATAAAAAACAAATTTAATTTTTTAAAACAATTTAGAATGTTTTTCTTTGAGAATAATAAAAAAAAAATTAAAATATATAACAAAAATGAACATAAAAACAAAGAACAAAACTAACCAGCAAGAGCATTTTAAAACAAAAACATCAAAACCAAAAATGTCTATAACACACTTAAATGAAATAAATATACATATATGTCCAGGACGTCAAGCTTCTCTTTAACTCCAAATTATTTTTTGTCCATGTCCTGCCATCAATTGTAAATTCCCACTAATTAACAGTTTGAAGCCTATTTGTTTGATGCCTATTGCAAGAAAAATTGTTAATAAACAATGGGATCACTTTTATAGGGAATGGATGATATTATTCACTGGTCAACTGTCCAACAATAATGCCAAGCCATGTGCATGTTGGTGGCTTCTTTCATTTATTTAGTGTTTTTTTTTTTAAAATCATTACCCCATAATTTTAACAACCTTAAGCTTTGAGACTGACTTTTATGATTAATAATTAAATTAATTCATTCATAAATTCAGGTGAGAATCTTTTATGAACCATGGCATTGTTTGGTGCATGCAACGGTTGTGTATGCCAGCTGAATGAGCAAACATCTGCTATTGTAGGAGTAATGTGCAGTGTGCAGTGACTGACTTTTGACAAAACTGAAATGAACATTAACAAATAGCAATTTGTAACATCTTTATTCGACATGCAATGGTTACACACATTTTTCTTCAAGAATGTAATACATATGGCCAAACTATTAATCAAACTCTCATTTACTTTGGCACAAAACTCTTTAAGTACTTGAAGAAATCAGTGAAATTATTACAATATTTCAGGAGCCATGCCACATGTTATACTCAATATATATATATATATATATATATATATATATATATATATATATATATATATATATATATATATACTAACTACTAACTAACTATATATATATATATGTCTGTGTGTGTGTATATATGTGTGTGTGTGTGTGTGTGTTGCAGATGACAACAATTATTATTTATTCATATAAGCCATAATAAATCCATCTCATTTTGGTGCCATATCTATTTTTTCAATGATATGATATAAAGTCGTGCAGTCTATAACACAGAAGTGGAGTTGTGGTATAAATGCCAGACAAGCAACCTGATTTCCAAGTTGGAAAACCTAATTACCCAATATAAGCAACATCATATGATAAAACCTTAAAACTAATTCTTGTCATCCCTTTTCATCTAGGCTTTTTCCACTATAAATTCACATTTCTCTTCATTATAAGAAATGCATGGTAATGGATATTAAGTTTACATTAGATTTATTTTGTAAAGAAAAAAGACAGTCTGCAATGTAACTTTTGTGAACTTGATTCATGCATGACTTGCAAGTGGTTCCTCATAATAAAGACAGTATACCAATGCTCCTGTTATAGTGTGGGTATGGTCACAAATTTCACTACACTGATCAAATTTGGTTTTGTCACTACTACTTAATTTATTGCATTTTATTTTAGTTCTTTATTTATGAGACCCAAATGCAATTGATTTTATTAAATGTTTTGCATTGTTTTATCAGGACACAATCTTGTTGTAACACCCACAGCATAAAGTATCCTCATATGTAAGATAATTCCTTTATTATCTGAGCCATGAACATTATAAGGAGGGAGCACAGTGCCTTGTAAACAAATAGTTAAAAAAAAAAAGACAATTCATGGTACTAACCTCCTACGCTGACTAACCATTTACTGAGCTAAATCTTTAAGCACATGTACCCCTCCAGAGTGTACTCAAAATAATGAAAATGCAATTTCATTTGGAAACCTCAGCTTTTGCCTACAGAGATAAATGATAGACTGGTTATAAACTTAAATAATTACATTTTTCTTTCTTAAATAAGATTCCCCGCAATCTGAGTGGCCAGGTCCTTTTGAATTTTGTTTGATTGGTACCTGTGTAAACTGAAACAAATAATAATTTAGCCCTTCCCAATGTCACTACTTATTTCAATGTCCACAGACATGTTAAATGTGGAAAACATTTGCAGGCTACATTGAAGTAATGTTGGTATAACATCAGCAACAGGAGCAAGGTGATCATATGTTTATGGTGTATAATAAATAATGTTGTGAAAAAAATTAGACTTTCTAATCATTTGACAATATAAAGCAGAAAGTTGGATTGATAAAAGATACAGTTAATCCAGAGAGAGAGAGAGAGAGAGAGTCAGTCAGTCGCAGGTCCTGACATTCCAAGTGCTCACCCAAATTACATTCCGACATATACTTTGTAACATTGTTACAAATATCAATACAGCATGGCTGTTACATATATCAATACAGTATGGGTGACAGAAACTGATTATTCAAATGGGAAAGAATAGCCGATTTTGCTTGGTGATTAGACAAACTCTGGATCTACTCCTATAGCCATATTTTCAAATTCTGAATGAAACTGGAGCCTGAAAGGAAAAAAAAACTAAAAGTTAATATTCTCATCAGTTGTAATTTCAATTTAAATAATTTGTTGCAAATTTTATTTGTTAGAATTTTTGTCATATTCAACTATGAAAACAGTGAAGCTGGGGGCCAAAAAAATCAGCTGAAACAAAATTCTAGTGCTGGGATTTATACAGATGGTAAGTGTGTTTCTCAAAGGAATTTAATATGGATAGACTCTGCTGTGGTAGAAAGTAAAAACAAATTGGCTAAATCAAACTGACAAGTTTTAGACAAGATATTTCAAGAAGTCACATCTTGCTACTTTCAATTGTGCAGCCTTGCAGTCTCATAATATTCCCCCCCACCTCTCTCTCTCTCTCTCTCACACACACGCTTATATACATACAAATGCACATCAGTTTACGTACACACATATACACATTTCTACAGATGTATGTGGCCCTTTAATTTGGCATTTATCAAGGAAAACAACATGAACTGCCTTATTTTTCTTCATGAAATGATTCTTCCTTGATACAAATCACAAACAGCTCTCCCACCACTTTAAAAAAGACTTGCCATCGGCTTTTACCAGCAAAATTTATTAAAATTGACATTTTTAATGTTTTGATCACTTCGTGCATTGATGAGGTTCATAAACAATGGTACCTCTCTCGCTTAAAAAATCCCATTAAACATATTTGTCATTTCCACTAAACTATACACAATGTTGCAAAATCTAAGGAATTAAACCTCTTTCTTTAGTAGTGAATGTTGCACACTAGCTAGTATCTGTTACTTCCAAATTTCAACATCAGGAATAAGGGTAAAACAACAAGTAATTAAAGAAATCAAAATTTATCGTTGCAGTTTAATCCTATGCATATATCTCCACTATGGATTTCACTTTGGGTACTTGAACTGTATACTGTTCAGTGGAGACTGGTCATTATAATGATTTAATGACCAAGGGTCAGTTTAACCAAGTTATTAGGAAACTGTTTGCTGTCATCTGATTGGCTGTATGCAAATCACAGATACTGACTGATAGTTTGCATGTATTTACATATGGCTAGACAAGGTTAGAATATTGTATTTAACACACATTTAAAAGAATTTTAATTAGGTTGTCTTTATTTGATTAATTCATTATAAGGATTCACCAGTTCATATTGTTATGTTTACTAAGGTATGAACTCCCTCCCCCCAAAGAACCACTGTGAAAACATAGGTATAATCTGCTTCTCAGATCATGCAGTTTGCACAGCATTTGTTTGGTTCATATGCCAATTAATGTACAAACATAAATAGTTTATCCTTAAATAAATATTAAACATTCTGAGCTATGGCAGACAGAAAGTGAATTGCAATTCCAACACAGTATCACTCAAATGATCATAAATTGGTTGTTTACATCACCACAGTAACTGTTATTACACGGGAAATATTCTTCCAAGAACTTTTTCATTCCATAACATATCCATAGGTTTCCAGTATAAAGCATAACATATTTTACTCTGTAAAAAGAACTGTATGTGTCAAATGCAAGCTTGAAAACAACAATTTAATAACATAGTCATACTACACCATGCTAATGATATATTATATAGATAAACATTACTGCCATTTCATCTTGCATCTTTTTTTGGTATACTGATCAATATTGACTTAAGCTACTGGCCAATGAGTCTCTTCTTTCTCAAGTCATTTTATTGATTTACTGGTCAAACATCCCATACCTTCTCCACTCACCCTTATTGATTTACAGGCCAAAGAGCCCCTACTTTCTCCACTCACCCTTACAGATTTACTGGCCTAAAAGCTCCTTCTTTCTCCAGTCTTCTTTATTGATTTACTGGGCAAAAAGCCCCTACTTTCTCCAGTCTCCTTTATTGATTTACTCGCCAAACATCCCATACTTTCTCCACTCACCCTTATTGATTTATGGGCCAAAGTGCCCCTACTTTCTCCACTCACTCTTATAGATTTACTGGCCAAAAAGCCCGTTCTTTCTCCAGTCTCCGTTATTGATTTACTGGACAAAAAGCCCCTGCTTTCTGCAGTCTCCTCTATTGATATACTGGACAAAAAGCCCATCCCTTCTCCAGTCACCTTCATTGCTGTTTAACTATTCTGCAGAAGACTGGAATTTTAAGTCTGGAGTTGAATTTTCAGAACCGTGGCCAACGCTGAATGCAGTCCATTAACATTATGCTATAGAAAGTGATACCATATGATGGTAATATGATAAATGTAATTTTAGAAGGACATGTATTCCTTAATTGTACAAAATTAATAAAAAAATATACTATATAACTTTGTTATTTTGGTTTTGAAGGAATATACACAAAAATTTTAACAGCTTACAATACAAAAATCTGTCTTAATGTTATCATAGTTGTTAGCTCAGCAAAGAAGGACAGATAAAATAATTACATTTTTACTTGGCTGAAAATACTGGTAAATACTGTCTCCAGTTAACAACACACTAGCAGCAGAGAGGGTGAACCCTACAACTTTGTAGAGACCTTATTTTTGAAAATTAAGGGTTCCTACGAGGGTTTTAAAAAAATATTTTTGCCTTAATAATGAAAACTTCTTTAATTAACCAGATTTTTTCACAATCTGGTCACATACGTATGTCATTCACCCTCTCTGCTGCTATAAATTAAACAGCTATTATAGATATTATCAATAATGAGTATTGGAGAACCACACTCAGCTAAATTAACTCTACTGCTGCTATAAATTAAACAGCCATATAGATATTATCAATAATGAGTATTGGAGAACCACACTCAGCTAAATTAGCTCGAGAGCGACTAGAGGCAATTAAAAAATATCTACCCGTTCGTGATTCTGTTAAGCAACAACTACAATCGCGTCAGGAATCTCAAGTTGAACTTGAAGAGGATACAAAAAAATTATTTAAACCTATCACTGAGACTACTAAAGGTATTCAACCTGTGTTAGAGAGAACCGCTGAAACAACTGGAAAAATAGCAGAAGGAACTGAAAAAATAGCAAGAAGAACAAAAAAGACAAAAGAAATTTTACGAGAACTTCCAGCTGAAATTGCTGCTGCTCAACCGATGCGAGAAATACTTGAAGGTATTGAACAAGTTCGTGGTGAAATAGGTGATATAAAAGATCGTACACAAGAACCAGGAGAACAAGAAGAACAAGAAGCGAGGGGGAGAGTTGCGTTGATTGATAAATTTACCGAAGATGCTATTACTACAATTAGAGATTTTAAAACTCCAGGAATTTTAGTTACAACTGCTGTGAAAAGTTATTATAATCGAGGACAGTTTTTAAAACCTGAATATACTGATAAATATATAGACCGTGAAACCTGGTACAGATGGATATTTCGCATACATTATGACGTTGATCGGGCTAGAAATAGTGATCCAATATTTATTCAGTATATGAATGCAATAGATACCTATAAGCAGCAGAGAGGGTGAACCCTACAACTTTGTAGAGACCTTATTTTTGAAAATTAAGGGTTCCCTGAAAAAAATAAGTTTTTGCTTTAATAATGAAAACTTCTTTAATTGACCAGATTTTTTTCACAATCTGGTCACGTGCTTATGTCATTCACCCTCTCTGCTGCTATTATTTTTATCCAAAAATTGTATCAAGTCCGTTGCGATATCTTGACCTTGGATCGTGTAAATTTATCGTTACAAAACCAAATGGAGCAGCTTGTGCTTTTGAAAAGAAATTTTTAAATTTGTTCATGTCCATGTCGCCTGAACACCAAGTATAATAAATATTCTGTAGAGTATGATTATCTACTCCGTTGAACACAACTAAAATGTTACAGTTGTCTCTGATTACTTTTGGAATTTGTGTATATCTCTGTGTAACATAAATCACGTCTGTATTTTTATGTCTACCTCGTGAAAATATTCTAGCTGGATTTGATTGTTTGTCCAGCATAACATCATCATACACTACCAAATTATTAATAAATACATCCAGATCATCTACAGATGGCGCTTCATCAATATCAGTAATAAAGTCTATGACATTGTCAGAGACGTTG
>JAECUM010008491.1:0-134298 GCA_016617855.1 Megalonaias nervosa | reverse complement strand
TCAGGGAAGCAAGAATGCCTCACGCGGAAGCGTCTGGGGCATTTATAGGAGTTTCTCGTCGGCCCAAAATGTCTTTGCCAGTTTGAGGAAAGAAATTTTTGCCTGCTTTCAAGAAGGCTTCTTTGGGGTTTTGTTTGTCGATGATGACATTTTGGTGAAATTCTTTAACTTGCGTTAAAGCGGCATCTTTCAAGGCGTGCAATCCTCGTGTCACCATTGGTTTCAAAACAGGAGCAACCGAACGAAACGCCGATTTCAACATCTTTCCTAAACCATGTCTTCGCTGTTGAGCGACTCTTCGGTACACATGATACATGACTTAGTCGTTAGAGAATCGTTTTCGAAAATGGAGTTTCACCGTAACTTTCCCTTTGGTGAATGAAATATTTTGTTCCACATCTACTTTTATAGTAATGTTGACAGTGTCGAAGTACGACTTACTGACGGGAAAGTAGTGAGGATGTACAAATTCGCGGTGAACGTGATAGGTATTTCCACCTTCCTCCGCAGCGGAAGTAGCATAATCCACTTTGAAAGGAATGACTTGCAGTAACGGTACGTAGGTGTGTCCCACCATGTTGTACTCCACCACATCGGAGTACACAAAGATCAAATTGAGTCCTTGGTTCAGTTCTACCGGGGATCGAAAATACGACATAAAAGACATGTTGTCGTAAATGAGTGGTACGGGTCCACCCTTCAGCATCTTGAAGTCCCCGCCGAAAATGTCAAACAATTCAGGACAAAATGTAATGAACAGCACTTTGCTCTCCTTAAATTTCATCAGCAGGTCACGAGCCACTTTATGGTACTCGAGGATGACACTTTTTGGCATTCTCCAAGGTTTTGTAGATCTTGACCACTAAAATAATAGCCTGCAGGAATGGTCAAGTGATAGGCGGACTGTTTAGTTTGGGGGATCCGCGTTTTTATATTATACTTTATATGTGTATTTCAAGTAGTTTTGCACTTGCTCGTCATGAACATCGAGATCAAAAGTGTTTTGATTTTCAGTGATGTTTTTGATTTGTGTAGGGTGAATCATTTCCACCGAAGCCACTTCCCAATGGGCTTCATGATCCAGTTTGATGGCATGAGGTAATCTGACCGTGAAACAGCATAATGTGTTATTGGGAAACACCTCCATTGAACTGTCACTGGGAAACGTTAAGTAAAATTGGTTATTCACAATTCCAGAGGTCTGCTGTCCGAGGGGCCGCTGGAGGTTAGAGCAGTGTCTAAAACAGGATTGTTGTTTGGGTGGTTCCTGTTGAAAGGGTGATTGACGCTGGTCACAAGATTCGCGTTGTTACCGTTAGAAGAGTATTTCAGGGAAGGATTGGGGAGAAGGTAACCGATGCAACTACTCAGTAAAATGGTCCAAAATTGTTTGTCTCCTTGTTGAAAACTCAAATTAGCAATGGCAGCACCGATGACACAATACAAAACAAAGATTTGGCAGAAAAAGACGATTTGCGTTTTAGGCACACGTTCTCTACACCACACCCACAAGGGTTCCTTTTGTAGATCTTGCACAGAAGAATTGGGGGAAGGAGTGGTCACAGTGGTAGCTGAGGCTGTGTTGAAGGGCATGAGGGTCACTTCTTTTTATAGTCGATGACTTGCGAAGCGCCGATTCAAGAATCAAAACTGGGAGGATATCCTTTCCAACGGTCTTTGACTTCTTTGACACCTCGTTTTCTCACTTTATGGATTCTTTGTTTGAGAATGCTTTCGATGTCGTACACTTCGTGTTCTTTTTATGTCACGCGTTGTAACTCGGGCAAGTAAAACGTTCCTTTTAACACTTCCCCGTTCATGTCTTCCAATTTATAGACGTCACGATGACTGCCACGCACTCATCCAGTGACACGAAAGATTTCGGTGGTCCAGGTGGGTAAGTAACCTTTGTCGAAAGTGCGTTTGGTTTTGCCAATGCGCACCCAATCTCCTGCTGCCAACACTCCACCTTTCTTGGGACAGCCACAGTCGAGGACGTACCAAACAGGCGCTCAGAGACGGTCACTTCGTTGTCGGGAGTCTTTTCTTTGGGTTCACATCCGATGCTCCGATGGTAAGATTGGTTGTACGCTTGGACCAGGTGTAGCAAGACGTCGATGTACTTCAGATTGTGATGATACGTAAAACATTTCCACATGCGTTCTTTCAAGGTGCATTGAAAACGTTCCACGATGCTGGCTTTCGTTTCGGGATTCCCGGTGCTGAAAAAATGAATGTCTCGTTTCTTCAGTTCTTTTTGGAAACTTGGTTCAGAAATTCGGTGCCTTTGTCGGTTTGCCATCGAAGAGGGTGATGACCGCTTTGTTTCAACACCAGTTTGTGGGCTCGCACTCAGTGCTCGATTTAGAAGTCAATGGCACGACCCAAGCAAATTTGGAAAAGACGTCGATGACACAAAACAAATATTTGTTGCCACGATTGTAGGTGGCCAAATGAGAGACATCGGCTAAGTCGGCTTGCCATTGATGATCGCTGCCTTCCACTCGGGTGCGACTTCTGGAAAATTTTCGTCGAATGGGTTTGCGTAAGGTGTACATCGCTTGTACTTGTAACCATCGTTGAACCTGAGGTAAACGGACACTTTTGAGTCGGGTTTTGACAGCACGATATAATTCATGAACTCCTCCGTAGCCTGCAGGATTGGCTAGATCGTAGTAAATACTGGCTAACACCTTCTTCATCAGGAATTCTTTTTCAAAAGGTCACCCACTCTTTACGGATGCTACTCTGAATGAGACGAGGTGGTGGCTTGGAAACTATTTTATGTGTCCGATGTGCCACGTGAGTGGAAGTCGAGGGTAGTGGTGATGATGGTTTCGGTAATGGTATGGCTTTGGTCTTCTTTTCTTTTTTCACTTCTGGTTTCCCATCTTTCTTTTTGACTTATGTCAAAGGAGGAGTGGACATCATCTTTTTACCCAAGCTTTGAGTTCTTCTCGTTGGGGTGTAGGAGAAGGGGTCAACAAGGACGCTGCAATCTTACTTGGGATGGGAGCTGCTGACGGTGTTTGAAAGACTTCTCTTGCCTGTTCTTCCTCTGGCAACCGTGGGGCTGCGTCTGTCTTGACCGATGGTAGTGATGGTGATGGACATTTCATCAGAGCTTTAAAATCTTTCAGAGTTGGTAGAGCTGTTTCGTCTAAAGCTTTCTGCTGAAAGAATTGAAGTCGTTGCAACAGTTGACTGTACCGTTGTGATTTTTCAGTTTGTGACGAATCTCTGCGATCCATCAATGATTGCAATTCGTGTTGTAACTGGGACATTTCGGTCAAATCAGGATTGGAAGGTAAATGCTTGGTCCGTTGTTCTTGCCCACGATGGTATTCTATCCATCATTTGTAAGGCACTAAAGCCAGTTTTCGTTCTTCCATCTGATTTCAATGGTCACGTCTGAGATCTTTTGACCCCAGAGGTCCCTTTTATCTTCTTGACCCTTTTTATCTTGGACCTATGGGTAAAACACTTCCCAGGACTCCTCCCAGCATGGCTCCCGCTATTCCTTTGACAAGATGTCCTTTCACGGGTAAAAATCCTACATGTTGCATTAATATCTTTTTCTTTTGACGGATGGGTATTATCTTTTGGACCATTTGGCGAAGAATGTGTCGATGTTTGGCTAAGCATCCTTTCCGGTGTTTAGACAAAGGTATCGTTCCTTTCAAGATATTCCGACAACATTCTTTCACGGTATTGATGACATCCTTGGAGACGGTTCGAATGAGTTGTTTTCGCATGGGTGGAGGTGCTTTGGACAGGACGGACAACATGTCCCAATGTTTGCCTAAACGAGGAGGCAGTCCTTTCCTTTCTTTCCTTTTTTGGCAAGAGAGTGGTGTGCACTTCTATTAGGGGACATCATTTTGGTTCAGGAGCAAAAATACACTGAAGTCCATCGCTTGACATGCGTCCTTTTATCTTATTTTTGGGTTGGTGGTAATAGACCAGGAAAACGTCAAAGAAGCTGTGGTAACAAAAGAGGCATAAAAAATCCTCCGCTTTGGTTGCTCCTTTTCTTCTTTGGACGACTGGATCTTTTCAGGGGTAGACGACGATGCTTGGCTAAGCGTTTTTTCGGATGACGAGATTGTCTTTCTCTTTTTCCTTTTTCTTTTTGGACAGGAGAACGACGATGATGGTGGTGGGCACTTTTTTGATGGGACATCTTTGGGCGTTCAGGAGCACAACAACACTGATCCCCATCGTGTGCCCAGGTCCTTTTTATGTTGGAATGCGTCGCCACTGATTATCTTTACGTCGTGTCAACTTGATGACAGGCATCACTCGTCGTGGAGAAGTTCGCAACGGACTGAATCGGAACTGTTCTTGCTTTAATAAATCAAGCAAACTCTGTAACATGCCCGAACTCTCTTGGACTTTGTGGGCAGGTACTTTGTGAGCAGCTACCACTGCAGCTAAAGAGGAGGAGGGTGTCACCGTTGGAGGAGAAGTTCCTGGAGAAACGAATTTCCATTGTATCATCAAATTAGGAACAATGGGTGTCAAATTGGGTTTGGCTGGCATAACCAACAATGAGGAACTGAAAGAACCTGAGGCTACTGAACACTCAGTCACCGTCGCTACAGGTCGTGGTTTGTAAATGTAAGATTGCACCCTGGCCAAAGTGCCTCTCTTGCGGGTAGAATCTGTTTTCTGGGGACTTTTCTTTTCCCGGGGACTTTTCTATTTCTGTGGCTGTGACCTGGTCTTGACACCACTGTTCTTTTTTTTCTTCTTATGGTTACCTTTGGGCCGGGGAGTGGCCTTTTTCTTTTGGAGGACTTCGGGGTATTGTGATCCCATTTTAAGAGGGAACGAATGATGACACCTCCTAGAGAACCGCTACCTCCTGGTTTCAAAATGATTTGCTTTTTGGTTTGAGTGTCGATGCCAGTTCCGTCAAGTCTACATTGTTTCTCTCAAAAAATCGTTTGGTTTGATGAGTGATATGAATGATGCCTTGCAGTAATTGACGTGCTGTCACCGTAAATCATCGTAAGACTTCTTTTTGAGACTTGCTTCTAAGACACGAGCACGTTTTTATAGATCGCGACTGATGCCGTACATGGCATGAATCAATTTGACGGGAAGATGAGATTGAAGGGACGTCATGTTGACGCTATATGAGACAGATCAAAAGTGTCCGAGGTTTTCATAGACTTTTTTTGTTGTTGTTAAGTCGACGGGTACGTGTACACGACAGGCCCTCCGTCTTAGCACCAGTGGTGAAACAGATGGGTACGAAATAGCAAATAATCGGGGTGGTGGGTTTTAAATCCACGAGTAAATTTGAGTGGCATCGACGTACTCATGTGTCAGCCAAGGCGTTCCTAACTGTTTGGCTAACACTTGCACTTGCGATTTATCTGTAGGGTTTTTAAACAAGAACACGTAATGAGCATTGAGACTAATGGTGCGATGGGCTTTACATTCTTGAAACAAATTTTGGGTGATGTAAATGACACTGGCATTGCGATGATGACCTTTGCGAGTAAACCAGTTTAATTTCTTCTTCGTCTTCTCCTAACATGTCGTCGAAGATGACCAAATGTGTTTGACTGGAGTCAGACATTATCCCGTCGTCTTCGCCAAGAATGACTTTCACAAAGACGATGGAATCGCCTTGACTTTCTCGCAGGAGGCTATACGCCGATTGTCACTATTTATAACACCACACGATACGTTGAGGTGGACGATCGATCAAATGATGTTTATGTTCGATCATACGTTTGACAAATTCGGTTTTGCACGAACCGCTGGGTCCGTCAATTAACATGTTAAATGGATGACAAAGATACAAGGCCTCCCAACTGGCACGATCAAAGTTTTCATCGATGACTTTGAAAGTGGAGGAAGAGAGAGCAAAGACATCAGAGGAAGCCATAGAGCAGGGAATGTCAGTTTTGACACGAAGACAGACAAGACAAGAGTTTTTATACTTTTTTTCAGGACACGTTTGTTGCAAACTTTAAAGGTCAACACGACAGACAAAAATACATAAAAGCCAAAAGCTTAAGTACATGGATAAAATACACATCCAAACAATCAAAGTAGAATATAAACAAGTCTCTGTACAACATTTTTGGTGACCAAGGTGTGGTATCCTAGGGACAGTTTGTAATGTTCTTAGAGTCTCTACACTTGGCACAGTCACACAGGTGTCCTCCCGGAACGGACTTTCTGGAATGTTCATGTCGATGACATTACAATCTTGAAGGGAGTGGTTTTCCTCGGTGTCGGGTTCTTCTGGCACTACAGTTATCACAGGTTTAAAAGTTGCCTTCTTCATTGGACACTTTAGGTTCACTTTTTCCTTTGAAAGAATAACACAAGTCTTGGGCAATGTAAGCCACTTCTTTTGTCCAAGCCTCGCAACCCCAACTTTTCCAGTCACGTACATCTTTCCAGTGAGAATGTAAGTCACAAAGTATACACACATCTTCGTAAGCATCCGGAGTGGCTAAAATTTCACATAGAAACTTTCCTTCAAAAAGAGGTCGAAAAGTTTGCAGACGATAGCGCAATGCTTTTAACAGATATAGTTTCTCGTGCTCATTTAAAGGAAATGTCATCATGTTTTGGTACAGTAAAGGTCGTACCGAGTCGACAAGAAATCGGCTGGTAAACGAAATCCTAGAAAGCAAGTCACTAAGATACACACTATTCGGCGACCCAACTTCAATGGATATAGTGCTCGTAAAAAGAGTCATCCACCACAGCCTGAATAATATCATGGAGTTCCTTCCATGGAATCTATTGTATCACGAGTGATAAAGATCGAGGCATGGTAGTCAGTTTTTATACCCTCTTTTGTCGTAGGTAATAAATGTACTTTTTGCACAGAGCTAATCGTACTCTAGTAACGAATCCAAATTATTTAGTCACTAGTTCACACACTACACACCGCACAGAAGTTTCCTCTACAGAGAGTGTTTCATAGTGTAAAAGATTTTGGTAATCCTCTAACTCTTCCTCTGGAATTCGTTGTAGTATGATCACCTTGTAAGTAGTTGTATGAGTAGCAACCAAAGTCATCTGGTCCTCACTCAGATGAACAGTGTCTGACCACTGGAACGCTTTCACATGAATCAGTCTTCTTATAGCATTCAGGTACCAGTGGTTCCAACATTGGTGACGTAACGGATGCAATTGATCTTTGCGTTCCACTTGTATTTTGACGAGCTCTCGGTAAATGCGTTCTCTCAAATCCATACGCAAACCACCAATGTTCTCTCGAAAAGTATCCATCCAGAGATTACTAAGGTCCCACTAAAGGTAGGTATTGAGAATGTGGAGACCATCGAGCATGTTCCACGTAAGCAGAATCTTTCTGTTCCCACTGGTGAAGTGACACACCGTAATTGAAGCACTTGACTTTATCCCCTTCGACAGTATATAAAACCGTCTCTGGCTAATTCTTCTGGGGTAGGTCCTCCCAGATATTTTAGGCCATTTTCCTCGGAAGGCTTAGAATCGACTTTCAAAGTTGCAGTATTCAGGCAAACACACAGGGAACGAATATTCTTCGTTCACAGGTTCATTTCGATGAAGGTACAGTGAAATCCGCAGGAGTTTGCTCAAGGTTGGATGACATCCGTAGGGTGGTAGACGCATGGTCTCGCATGGAGGATGACACTGACAATGAAAACCAGTAAAGTGAAAAGGTGTCGATAACAAGTGGCATCGCAATCGCATCCATCAGGTTTGATACGTACAGCATCGCTTTCCATGCTCGGTATGGTAGTAGTAGTCATAGCTAAGTTCCCATAATGTGGTACTGAATCGATAAGGTCACATCGTACGGCATCCCTGCTATCGCAAAGCACAGCATCGCACTCCACTTGAGAATCATCGAACTTGAATGGTGTGGTCTGTTTGTTAGCATTCAACTTTCTCGTTTGGTGTTTGTAGCTACAATGAACTATCGGTCTTGGACATTGTCCCTTTTTATACTAGCCGTAATGAAATCTCCAGCTTGTACATCGTTCCTTTATTATGCCTAGTTTTGTAAGTGTTCCCTTTTTCTTCCTGGACAAAGGTAATACCTTCTCTAAGGTACCGTCATACCTGTACCGTAGTATGATATGTGGAAAGGCCATAGAAAGGTAACGACAGTGCGAAGACCATTGAGTATGCTCCAGAATAGCAGAATCTTTATAGATACATCGATCCATACGCAACCTCAAACCACAACTGAAACACTGTACTTCGCATCCCAGTCGAGACTCAGGTCCCAAGTAGACAAATCCTGTTCTAGCTAAAACATTCGCAGTAGGTAATCCTTCCCTATCCGTAGGCCATTTATGAAACGTTTCCAATCGACTGGCACACTTACAATAGTCAGGCAAGTAGAAAGGAAATTGGTATGGTTTGAACTTGGAGTTCTCCGTGGGTCTCTCACTCGATTCTTGCTGTGTCGAAGTCATCCTTCTTGTTGGTGGCTATCGTCCTGGAGTAGTAAAAGAAAACCAGGGTTCCAGCTCAGAGACCCCTAACCCCCCAAACAAATATAAATTCCCTATCTTAGAGACCCCCCACCCACCACGTACATAATGGAAATTCCAAGAAAGTACGTATTGGAAGTTCCAGAATAACTCTATAAAGGCAGGAAAAATTGTTATCCGTGTTCATTAAGCAGGTGGATCTGTACCTGAGCAGGTAAGTCCTTTCTTATTTTTTAAAGAATTTCATCACCTATCATTAAAACTTCAACTGACGCTAACAGAAATAGTTCATCATCGTGCTTATATAAATAAAATTTAACTTTTCCGCTTACTTTTCGATGACATTCAAATAACTCTCTCATTACCACCCTGTTGACAAAATACTTACAACCTTTAGCAGAAACCTACAACCGATCTAGTCAATATTAATCTTGATCTATTTTTCTTGACTGATCGGATCATGAAGATTATCATACTTTAACATAAGCTCATCTCGTAACTTTTCAAGATAAGCAAAATATTTGCTGTTATCTTATTTAATAAGCGAGAGTTTAATTCTATCAAATTTACTAAAACTAATACCTGAAACTTCATCATTAAATTCAAATTACAATTGCTGGCCATTAACCATTACTTTTTTAATTTTGCTACTAACTACATCAGCTAACATTAAATTTTCAAACATTATATCTAAAGTTTAGACAAAATTAACTAAAGATGATATATAATATATCACCTCCGGTACTGGCATAGTGTCCGAACGCGAGCGTATTAATCCCATCTTTGCAATATCGATTGTCATCAAAATTACTTAGTCCACGTTTTAAAATTGTATCTGTTTCAAGATTATGATGATTTGTTCTCATAACATTTGTTTTAATAAAGCTGATATTATTGTTTAGTGCTGCTTTAAAATCATCAAATTTCATACACTTTTTGACGTATCCGCGAGGAATACCTTTTGCTTTTTTGTCAGTTTATTGTCATCTAAAATTACAGCATACATTTTACTTCTTAGTCCAACAAATTCACTAACTGGCGAAAACACAAATTCGTCTTTCATCTTGCCAATGACTTTCTTGTTAGTTGAATCATGAAATCCACTATCTACTGGATAATCTGATAAATCAAATAACTCCTTATGATCATAAATATCTTGATAAACATCCTCACATTTTATGTTATAAACAAGTGAGTCCGTATCAGTAAATAGCAACTCCGATTTGGCCAAACTATCTCCGTAAAATTATAGTGAAAGTCGTACATTAGCCATTTTGATATATCAAGAA
Source organism: Megalonaias nervosa (assembly GCA_016617855.1). Lineage (NCBI taxonomy): Eukaryota > Metazoa > Mollusca > Bivalvia > Unionida > Unionidae > Megalonaias > Megalonaias nervosa. The sequence continues at coordinate 124,547 of JAECUM010008491.1, read as the reverse complement.
CAGCTGCACCAACATAAATCGGTTTATTTAACATTAAATTTGTCTTTCGTCGCTGTATTGCAACAAGATTTTCATTAAATATTTTCATGCTGACAAAACCGTCATCGTTGACTAATTTATTTCTGCGATTTAGATCATTAACAATTTAAATATTGACTGGCTTTCTGATATTTTCCATGGTCTTACCGAACACTGAATTGTTCATCAACTTGAAAAAGTTTTTCTCAAAGTCAGTCTTAGCAATAGCACGACGTTTGGTATTTAAATCAATATAATCTGCCATCCAACGAGACTGATTAAATTTTAGCACGCGGTGAACCTTCCTAAGGACTAAGCCTTGGTCGATTGCTTGTTTTAAATTTTTGTAATGTATCACGTAATTTTGTTTACTGAGTAAATTTGGAACTAGCTTATTAACGATCGAATTTTTTGATGTTGTCATTGCCTGTTGTTCAGGCGATAATAAACTGTAATCGATCATCATTGACTCTGCACAAAACGGATAGTCGTTATGTAGATCGTGTAACGAACTAGGATAATCAAGATCAACTTCAACAAAATAACTGACATCGGAAAAATCATTATTGATTTTTCTGGGTAAATCTTTCTCAGTTTCTTTAAGAAATTGATCTGGAGTTATCCAATGAAATCCACTGCACGTCATTGGCTCTGAGATTGCATAACCATACAAAGTATTAGGCTCTAGATAAATAATATAATTTGACGGTATATTTTTATTGTAATTTTTTAAGTACTTATTGTTAGCTACCGCTTATATTTTTGTCATAACGCTAATTCCACTGCGAATCACTTTTTCAATAAAATTAAACATATCAACATCTGTCAAGAGATCCAATTCTATCTTACTTGTTTTTAGCAGAGCATCCCATGACAATCCTGGCGCAGAATAATACCAACACGGATCTAATCCATAATTTTCATGACTAACTTTATGAAAACTCTCGAAAACATCAGCGAGTAATAACACATCTGTTTTCAAATATAAATCATGATAATCAACCAATTTATTCCAAGATTCTTGTGTGTATTTGTATTCGTTGTCGGATATACCTTCACCTTTTAGTTGCGAGTAAAACTGTCTTTCTCAGGCAGAGAAGTTTCATCAAATCTGCTCCAGTCGTTGAGATACTCGTACGGAAAGACACCTTTTTTGTTAGTTAGGCATAATCCTCACGAAAACAATTTTGTAGATTACAAAAACTACTACAACCATTTACAAGCTCATCCAGCGGCGCTGCCATAAATTGCAGACTGTCGATGAAACGTAATTTGCCAAGCGTAACTGACATATATTTTTCAAAATTGTTTGGAATACATTTTATTACATTATTTAATTTTAGTTTAGATTTAATTTCCTCATCGCCAAATGCTTCGACAATAATATGACTATCATAACCACGAAAATTATGTTAAACGACAGGAATAAAATCTGGCGCATGAAATTTCAAATTATAATTATTATGTGCGGCTCCACAATATTGGCCGGTTAAATGACAGTCATCGCGCACTTTATCGAGGCCTGAACTTTGTTCAGGACTGGTTCCTCGCAGATATGACAATTAACTGCCTTGTCGAAATTAAGTTGATGTTTTTGGTGTTATTTTTATTGGAGCTGTTTTAGATAATCTGTCAGTGATTTTATTAACATCATCTATTAAATTTTTTAGTAACAACACGGCAGGATTTTTACCTCGATATAATTTTATTGGACTTGAAAATTTATCGTTAACGCAACAAACTATTTTATAAGCTCTCCACAAGGAACATGTTGTTTTTGTATTTTTCTGGTGCTTGATTTATTTGGATCATTTTCTACACCTGGCACAGGAACAAGTAAACACTCGAAGTCGGCGTAAATAACAAACGGAATACTTAATTTATGATTATAATTTTTAAATTTTAGTATTTTTTCTTTTTCTGTTGGCATTGTTATTTTTTTAACATTAATACAGTATTTGAGATGATCTTGTAGTTTTTCATCCTTAGAAAAACCTTGTAAACAACGATAACAAAAATATTTCTTATTTTTATCTTTGCTATATTGTCTGCCAACTAGGTCGTTAAAGTTTTTTATCCAAACGTAATGTCCTTTAGAAAATATCAAGTTTATTGTCTTCTGCGTAGCAGTCGCTGAGATGTATCTGGGATAAACATTTTCACGCTCGTCAAGACCAAACACATTAACTGAAATATTATTTTGTTTTTCAAATTTTTGTATTTGATTTTCTGCAACTGGAAAAGTTATCCCAACTAGATTTAATTTTGATACGTTACTAATATATTTATAGACACGATCAGCATTTTTTTTCTACTGGAAATATCACAGAAAGAATAGTCCACTGGAAACATTTGTTATCAGTATTTTTTACGTTTATACAACATTTTTTGCTTTTAATCTTTTGAGGAAGATCAACGTAAGAACTATCGCGAAGTACGTTATATTTTGCTGTGTGAATAAAACTCCTTTCATCATTTCAAATTTCCAACCTGATCCTGATACAGTAAATTCCTCCAATTTTTTATTTATTTCATGATGTATTTCATCGGCAACTGAAGAAATATTTGTTCCAGCTAATATTGTTTTTGTGATTTAGCTGTTAAATATGGTTCGGCCATCTCTGTATCTTTTTGAGACGATTGTTATTTTGATAAAATAACATGATATTGTACTATTAGTTTGATACTTTTATGTACTGCAAGTTCTCGCGTTGCAGTTCGATGCAGAAGATGAAACAAATTTGTAGAGTTAAAATTTGCTAAAATATTTTGATTATCAAATTTATAACTGTTATCAAATCCTGCAAAAGCAGTAGCTATTTTTGCAGGTTCTCCTGTAAGGCTATTTTTGACTATATCTCGCAATTTCATCATTATTATATAACATCGTATATATTTAATTGATATCGCTAGTTGAAAAATTAATTAGAAATAAAAAAAAATGCTTATAATATAATGACACAAAATTTGAGTTACATAAGACTCACAGCAGAGGAACAGGAAGAATATCATGTTCATCCAACCTACAACTTATATGCTGCAAATGCACTTGGTTCAGTGATTCACGTCAAGTACGGAAAACCGTTTGGTAGATCGACACAAGCTGGTTATAAAATTAGCGTAAAGGTGATAAGGCCGAGCGAGTTGAAATGCTTAGGAAAGATTTTATTTATACTTTGTTTTGTGATGAAATTCCAGAAGGACAACGTGTATATCATGTTAATGGTGTAATTACTGATAATAATATTGAAAATTTGTCATTACAAGAAGAATTTCAACTTCATCCAGTATTTGATCTTTATAAGGCTAATGATCGAGGAATTATTCGAAGAAGAAAAACAAGAAAAATATTAGGTAATTTGAAAAATGATGGTTATCTTAGAATAAGGATCCGAGGAACACTAACCGATAAAGTTGGTTATTATAGCCACAGATTTGTTTACGAAACTTTTAGCGGACCTATACCTGATGGTTTAGTGATAGACCACGTCAACAAAATTAAAACAGATAATCGTCAAGAAAACCTCGAACTTGTAACTCAACAAGAAAATATCCGACGAGGAAACAGAGGTAATTATAATAATTTTAGTAAAGTTAAGCCTATTGTTTCGTTTAATCTTGAAACATATGAGGAACTAAGATTTCCTTCAATAACAGCTGCGGCAAGGTATTTTAAGATAAATTCGGCAACAGTTAAGAGAGTTGCAGATGGCAGAACAAAATCAGCAATATCACAATCAACATTTGACAGAATCATCTTCAATTACGACAATTAATTATGTTTTCCAGCTCGTTTTTAGTTATGCAATTGTGAGCAAAGATTAACACATCATCTCTATCAAATTTTAGCGTTATTATTGCGCTATCATAAAGTTTATTTTTTTCTGCTACTGTTAGCAAAATTTTATTAGAATCACCTTGCATCACGTCGACGTCAAGAAAATAAGAACTATATCCTGACAAACATTTTCGAACTGCTTCAGCTAGTCCTTTATAATTTAATATATTAACTTTGAGATGATATTTTATCTCGTTAGCCATCTTATAATAATAATTTAGATAAAAATATTTTTATAGTATGGATTTTGCAGACGGTTATACAGATGGTGATAGTCCATTTGACACCAACGATGACGACAACGACTTTGTCGTTGTTGATAAAAAAAAATTACAGCAGACCGACAACTGGACGATATGATGTTAAGTATCATATCACAAAGAAAATCTCGAAATTTAATTTTTCAGTAGATGAAAATCAGTCTTTTTGGCGGTTGATAAAACCCTTTTTAAACATTAGACTCCCGGGCCGGCAGAAAAATATAACATTTGACATCACTTTTGTCAAGATTTTTAACCTAATGAAGATCTCTGACGATCGCAGACAATATCTAATATCGTTATGTAAACCAGTAAAATGTAAATCTGTTGCGCGTAAGAAGGAGGAAATTTATAACAATATTATTTTATCGACTTAGTTGGAAACCAGCTGTTAAATTTATCGCTGTAGCCGCGTCACTTGACAAGGCTCTTATTACCTTTTTCCCTAATAACTTTTTCAATAACAAATATATCTTGCTCAGTTTTTTGTAGTTCTTGTTCGTAAAAACTACCTGTTATTGGCTCACCTAATAAATCCTGCAGCGCATATGTTACAGGTATTGTCAGTAAAACTTTATCAACAACAAATACTTCTTCGCTCCAGTTTGAGGTAAATCCTTTCTCAAATACTTTTTGTCAGAGAAATTCTAACTCGATCACCAACTTTAAATTTATATCTGCGGTACATGTTTTCATTTGCAAGAATCGGATTTTTAATTGCATCATTTGGTGATATTTACCTTTCGCCATGCGAAAGGGATCTGTGTTTCGTGTTATTATATTTGTTAATAATTTGTGAAAGATCATCAGTATATCTGTTTGTGTTTTAGCTGTCAAATGTTTATGTATCAGCTCGTTTAATGTACGATTAAATCTTTCAACGACAACGCTTTTTCCCTCATTTCCTGTAACATACCTTTTTATGTTATTTTGTTCCAAAAATTGCTCAAATTTTTTTATTAAAAAACTCCGCTCCGTGATCAGTCCAGATTTTGTTTGGTTTTCTTTCTGTACTAACGATAACCTGTTTTAGTGCATCAGTTATCGATGTTCCTGTTTTATCTGAAACGGGTACACTAAACGCGTATTTAATAAAAACATCTACAACGTTAACAAGATATTTCTTTGGAGCGCCATCAGCGCCAACGTTAAATTTAGCAAGATTTGACACATCAACTAAATCTATCGCCCAGATATCGTCAACGGCAATTGCGACAAATTTACGTCTCTGAAATTTTTTTTTTTTTTTTTTGTAGGTTTATGTAGCTCTGATGCCAGATCATCATAGAATTCTTTTTCCAAGACCAGACTCTCCGAGTCCGAACTTAAAAATTTTGTTCCTATCATTCCTTGAACTAACCTCCTATCAAATCGTTCTCTCATATTTACAGGTTTCATTTCTTTAAGTTCGTCTAGCATTACCTTATCACAGCCAGGCTTATCTTCCTCGTTATCACGATAACAAATATCATGACGCATTGCTATTGCATCAACTTGATTGTAAGGTTCTTGTCCTGGTAATGGATTATCGTTTTCGTCTAACTGTTCATGTAGTGGATTGCACGGCCCAGTATATATATGGCCAGGCAATGTCCATCCTCTTTTTGGTTTCGGCAATTCTCCAATAAATTTGTGGATGTCAATGCCGCTGCCAATTACTTCACGTCGATTGCATGACTGACAGTATGCAACAATTTTATCTTGTTCTATAGAAAGATCTTTATCACAATTACAATGACATTTCATTTTATTTTGTAATCGTCGACAAAAATATTTACCTGCGTCAATTAATCATCTACTAAAATAACCTCCCTGACAATGTCAGGGCACATTCCAGCTCCGGATAATTTCTTTAAAAACATACTTTTATTCTACCGCAAACAGCGCAAATGCTTTTAACATTGTTCTATTATTTTTTGTTTCTTAAATTGTCTTGTCGATATTCGCTGCTTTAGTTTTACACTTGAGACAGTATGTTGTCATATTTCCCTTGATATAATCAAGGAGTTTATATAAAATTAATTGCAATCTCATCATTAACGTGAGAAGAATGATTGTCAAACTGTAAAATAAATTTTAAAAACTTAGATTTGGACTCTCCGGACATCTGTTGAATAAACATAATACAATAATAATCACAAGCTGATGTTCCAACCGGCTGTAGTTGATTAGACGAGTAATTTAGTTTTTTAAATTTTTAAAAAATATATTTTTTTTATAAGATCACTCGGAGGAAGTCCGAACGAATCAAAATAATTATTATCGTAGACAGCAACCCAATGAGTGCCGGATCCGTCGTTGATGTTTTGTATATTTACAACACACGAACCACCTGCTGGTACATCATCTAATTAATCTTTGGAATATACTCCACAAAATCCGACAATGTCATTCAATCTCGAGATAATTTCGAAATTACTCAACGGCGTCAATAGCTCCTGGTGCCTGGTAGAGTCATTCCACGTCCTATTCCTAACAGATTTGGAAATAGACTTCCCGTTACACCAGCTAGTAGTGGTCCTATAAATCCTCCTTGTTTCGTCGGTGACTTTTGTCACTGCCGTTTTCTTTTCTTTTCTTTTTTTTTCGTTGACGGCGATTTCTTCTTCGTTGACGGCGATTTCTTCTTCGACTTCTTCGTTGACTGACATCTTATTGTTTCTCCCGGTAACAAAATTGTTGTTTTCTTCTTCGTTGATGGCATTATATTATTATTGTTACATAAAACTAACGATAAATTTGTTTGATTCTGTCTCCAGATACCGCTTTTTTAGTTGCTCCAGATACTGCCCCGGACGCTGTTGCTAGTCCTAGTGTTCCTAGCACAGGTAAAAGTTTTGGTAAAATTACAGAAAGTGCTGGTCCAAAAAATCCGCTGTGTTTTGCCTTTGCTGTTACTTGCGCAACAGATAACCTAAGGATGAAGGGTTTTCCCTGATCTAGCTTATTAATTTGGTTTTGAGTTAACATTACCTTCACTGCGGCAGCGCCCGTCTTTGGGGATATCATTACGGAGACAGAATTACGTTTGGCAACAGCTGCTGATAATTTTTTAATTTGACCGGGTGTTGGGTATATTTTTCTGGTTGTGTATTCCGCTTTTCATTATATCCTTGATTATAGATTAAACTTGGACAGTCATTTTACCTTTTACAGAGTCAATTGTCAAGAATATATCGCTGGACATAAGCGCAAATGCGTTTAAAGGAGCTCCAGGGGCTCCTCCAAGCGTCCAAGTTACTTCAATTTCTGCGGTTGAATTAATCATTCGATCGGAGTGTCTTGATACGTCAAAGAAAAAGTTAGAATAAAGAGTATGAACTTCTTCAACGTTAATCTGTGATCCGATGTTAGCGTCCTGATATTTTTGCATCGCTTCCATCAGGTACATATACAATCTAGTAACATTTTTTGCAGCGCCGTCTGTAAAATTACATTCAATCGCTCGTTCTGGGTATTGTTTAGAGTTTATTCTGACAAATATTCTCCTGAAGTCAACGTTATCAAAAACAGAGTTATTTTGTAGTTGGCTACCAAGTCGTGCTATTTGCTGAAAGACAACGAATACATGCCTTGGTAACTGTTTGCTCGAAGTAGCTGTAATACGCCCCGTGTAATCGGTTCTGTTAAGAGGAACAGTTGTTTTATATATTTTATTTTGAAGAAAAAAAAATCTTTTTTGTAAAAACCTCTAACGTTGTGTTAAGCTCTGCTAACCTAGCCACTGACGGAACAATTCGAGGCATCCACAGCGCTAATTTCGTAATCACAAATTTTACATCCGCTCCACCAACTAGAATATGACAATTATTTTGGTCTGCCCGATCTAAAATAAGTGTATGTTTCAGCCCTCGAAATACCTTACGAAAGTCGCGACAAAATCCAAATATTGTGCTTAACGGCAACATCATTGTTATTTGTTGTGATCTTTCTGCAAGAGATTTTCGCTTGATATATCCCTCGTTATATCTTCCGTTTCGTATATTAACAAAAAACTTGTTAACTAAATCTAACTTAGCTACTCCATCAGCAGCTGCACCTGGTGGCGCCATACCAAAGTTCTTGCATGCTTCTGTCAACGAATTTCTTGTGGCGTCTGCGTTTACAGCAGCAGCTGGTGCGTCTATTTCAAGGATTCCAGCATTTGCTGTAAGAAAATTTCTAACTATCACAAAATCTGCAGCAGTGTCATCGCCATGTGCAAAAACACCATCTAAAATAAACTCTTTTTTATATGCTTGTCCTAGTCCTGTATCCTTAAACCACATCATATTTGTTGCAATTGATCTCGAATAATCATCGCTAAGCGAAACAATATTTAATATTGTGCTTGCAATCGGTAACCAATCGTTAATATCCTCCACTGTTTGATTTGCTAGTTGATATCGTGCACTTTTAAACAAACTCCAGCCATTGTTTACGAGCGCAATTTCTGTGCCAACTGCAGTATCACCATCAGCTGCTGTTAATATCCTACCACGAACTTCCAGCATAGCCTTGTGCGGCAAAAAAAAAACACGTCTTCGTCACGTGTGTTAAAAATTCTTTGACCAGCTTTATCTGGTTCGTTTATGTTTTCGTCGAGGTATTCAGTATACTCGAATTCTGTTGCTGTATTGTAAGTATCATATTCCTCATCAAAATCAAGATATTTTTAACTGACATTTTTTATTTTATAATCGTTACACAAAATTGCTAAATCTGAGGCAAATTTAATTTTCGTCTTGTTCTGTTTACTAGCTTACGGACTATCTCCTCACCGCGTGGAGGGGCCCCGAGTGGCCGAGTGGTCTAAAGCGCTCTCCGTTACGGATCACTGCCATCTCACCTCTGTCTGCGTGGGTTCGATTCTAAGATTTGGCGAATGTGGATATGTGAGAAAGCTTGCCAGTAGCTTCTCGTGGGTCGTTGGTTCTTTCCGCGGATTTCCCGGTTTCTTCCTCCACCATTAATACTGGCCGCCATGTATAGCCTATCGTGTGCTGAAAAATGGCGTTAAGCCCAACAGCAACAACAACAATCCTCACCGCGTGGCGACAGTAATTTTTTTGTTGTAGCTATCATAGCTCGTTCTGTTTCTGCTGTTGGTGCAATATCTGATATTGCTCGTTTTATTTCCGACACTGTAGGTGTTGCGCTCTTAAATAATTTTTATCCTACTGCACTGCCTGCTGCACTAGCTGCCCACGTTGCAAAAGCTTTGCTAGCATCAAGAGCAATTGGTGCTACTTTAAGTGCAATTCCTGGGATATTCTCGATCACCTATGTAAATATATTTCCGAAAAATCCACCTTCAATAATTCTTCGATAAACTTTTTTTGTCTCATCTTGTTATGAAATTAAGTTTATAAAATTTACGTCGACAACTACGTAGTCAATTACGAAGTCGATAACGCAGCTATTGCGCGCGCCTACGCAACGCGTAGGTGTAAATAATACGTGATAATTTCATTGTTAAGATCTATTTGTCATCCTGATTGACCTGTTAGTTGCATTGTTATGTTGGTTATTTGATTTTCAGGATCAATCGGATAGTATATTATTTGTCGAGGAGTAATTTGTATCAGTGAACCTGGCGGAACATCTGGTGAAAAACTATAGATTGTTTGCAAGCGACTTCCCTTAGCTGAGTAAGACCCTAATGCAATAGTGCAATTGATCAATATTGTATTTACTTCTGTTATGTTAACCGGTAAATCTCCATCGTACGATATACTTTGTTCTGTAACACTGCCATACTGACGACAATTAAATGCTAGCAACGATGCGATACTAGTCGCTGGTGAAAAATCGATCATCGAATTATTTTTTAATTAGATTCTGACTCGTAGCGTATTATAGTTTGGAGTTAATTCAAAATTGTCTGCGGTAGTGTATTTTGTTATGAACACTCTTATCGTTTTGTTGAGATCAGTTACATTATATGCTCCCTGTGGTATTTTAACTGACACCCAGGCACCAGAATTAAATGTAAAGTCGTCTTTGACGTTTGTTTTTCCATCTGCCATAGAATGCCATACCGTAGCAGAAATCAATCCAATTTCGTACTGGCTATCGGGATCTAGTATGATTGGCGGATCATAGTGGACAGAAAAGTTTGCGATGTCACTGGTTGTTTGTGACGAGTCAAGTAATAGTGTTGACATTTATATAAGATCGCCATGTAAAATTTCATACTCGTCAGTTGTTAGTAATCCACTCGATCGAAGATAATCTAATATGTCCACGATCTTGTTGTCGATTTCAGTACCTGTATTACCTGCTTTTTTTGATGATATCAACAACATAAGTCGGTCAACCAGTTCGACGTTTGATATAAAAACTTTAGCACCTGTTCCAGTGGTTTCTATTTTTATTTCCTCTCGTAATTTTGTAGGTCGTTCTCTTTCGTAGTCGTCAAATAATCTTTTAAATGGCCAACTTTTACTATAATCTTCTAATCTATTTCGATGTTGTGCTGCTGTTATATTTAACATATAAGCAATAACTCCTTCTCTTATAATATCTTGCTTCGCAGGTATTTCTTCTACTGTTTAAACATCTTTTATATCTTCATCAGCTTTTAAACCGCGTTGATAAATTTCATTTAATTTTTCTACTAAATCTTCATATTTTTCATCTGACCATTTTCGAATACTTTTAATATCTTCAATATTATATTTTTTTAAAAATTATTATATTCATAGTCCGATATTTTCTCTTGTGCTTATCGTCTATAATGTATTATCTGGTTTTTGAGTGGCAATATTTCTGCGATAGATTCATTTATCTTTTTTGTCGATCAATTAATTTTGAGTTTGCCCTGATAAATTTTGTATCAACCTTCTTAGTTCAGCTGGATTAATTGTTGATGTTGCAATATATTGTTGGAGCGCAAGAGGGCTGTTTATTAATCTATAAAATTGAACCTGTCGTGCAATAGGATCAGCAATATGTCTAACAAGTTCTTCTACAATTTTTTTAGTTTCCCCTTTTGATCTTTCTCCGAGTAAACCTGACAAACGTTTTTCTTGTACTTTCTTTAGTTCTTCCGGAGATAACGCAGATATTTCTGGTTGTTTGCCAAGTACTGCTTCGGTAATAGGTTTAAAAAGTTTGGTGGTTTCTTCTTCTGCAACACGTTGTCCTTGACGAACTTCTTGCACTCTCTTCTTAAAAGCAACTTGAGATGATGCAAGTTCTTTTAATAATTCATTTTTTTTTTTGTTGATAATCCATTATTTATTTTTTATATGCGATATAGAATTTGTTATAGATACCCGTCAATATAACAACGAAATATTTTATCCGGTTCACGCGCTAGTTTATCAAACAAAAAGAAATTGTATTTGTCTTTGGTCGCTTGACGATATAATTCAATAAATTTATCTTTCGTTACGTCACCGCATTGTTCGCTTGCAATATTTCTCACATCAACATTATCTAGCCCTGGAAATAATATAAAACATCCCATATTTAGCCTAATAAATTTATCGACGTTATAAAAAACCTTGCGCGAGATAAATCGAATTCCATTTTTTCTTACATGACAACGAAAAATACGATTTAATCTTACTCATCTCCTCGTTGTTTAACGGAATATCGTCAAATATAATTATTTTATGCTCGGACGAATCAAGTTCGTTGACAGGGATTAATTCCTCTGGTTGTTTTATTAAAAATATATCATCGCCAGCTCTCAAGCTCATCACTAAGTTTAAGTTGTATTCGCGTAATAACTCGTATTTGTCTTGTTGCGGATTAATTGTGTAAATATATACCTTATCGTAGTTAAAGTTATCGTTGAGTAAGAGATTTAGCAAAAGATTTGTTTTACCAGAGCCTTACGACCAACAATAAGATAATGACAATCTGGAAGTTCGTTATTATGTTTATGTTTGATTAATCGTTCGGTGTCAAAATTTAATATCGTTGACTAAATTTAATATCGTTGACTTCGCCATTGTTGTTATACAATTTTATGTTATATAATTTACATAATATGATCTATTACACAAAGTTTTGAACAGCAATTACAGGATCTGTTTCCGCTGACAAACCAATAATAACTGATACGTCATCGCTAGTTAAAAAAACCGGCGACACAATGACAGGTATTCTGTTTATGTCAAATCAACGAGTTCTAGGTTTAGAAATAAATTATCCGCCAATAAATGTTGTTGATACACAAGCTGTTAGTTATGCACAACTAAAATCTGTTGACAATAATAAACTATCATTGACAGGATGAATTTTAAGCGGTAACTTGGACATGTCAGGAAAAAAGGTTGTAGGCTTGGAAACCGCATATCTTCCAAGAACCTTAGATCAAACCCAAGCGGTAAGTTATTTACAGTTGAAGTATGTTGATAATATCAAGCTTGACAAAACCGATAGAACGGTTACAGGTATTATTAACATGTCAAGTAGAAAAATCATTGGGTTGGATACTGAATATCCACCAGCAAATATTGATAACATACAAGTGGTGAGTTATGCGCAACTAAAATCCGTCGACGATAATAAACTTAACAAGGCCAGCCACACAATGACAGGTAACCTTGTAATGAACAATAACTCAAAAATAACTGATTACCGATAACTTCACCACCAGCTAATGAGACTGATGCTATTAGTTACGCTCAGTTAAAAGAAGAACTCACCCCGTATTTTAAACGATTCGGTGGACCAATATCAGGTAACATAAATATGAGATACAAAAAAAAATAACAACAACATATGTTCCAGTTAACCATAATGATCTAACGCATAAAGTGTAAGTTGACAGTGTATCTGGTGGTGTAAAACGAACCAAAAACAATGTTGGGTATATTCCAACGCTTTTTAAGGCAACTGATAACCTAGTTGGGTTTGAGGTAAGTGAATTATCATATTATCATGAAAATTATCCTTATAACGCTTTCTCTGATAAACAAGAATGGACTACTAACGGAGAAGTTGAAAATTTTTGGATTAAAATTAAGTGTCCTATTGCAGTTGCTATCTGGCAATTTTATTTGCGAAGTCGATTAAACTCCAGTGTTGGTTGAATTTATAATTGGCAATTGGAAGGAATGATACAGACTGGGTAATACTGTATAGTACAACAGACACGTATATTTCAACAACACAATATTTTACGATTCCAACCGCAAATACTGTCAAATACTTGTATTTTCGACTTTATGCTATCGCTGCTGAACATCGGTTCCAGGACTGACAGCATTTCAAATATACACGCTTGATGATCAGATTTAATCTAACGTTGTAAAATAAATTTCACAAATACTCATATCCATTGCGAAAGAATTTTATGATAATATTTTTAACCCCAAAATAGATGTTTGGGTTAAATCACTATCAGCACGTGTGATAAATACTAGGAACATTTTTTCAATTCCAATGATAAACTCTCCATGGTCAGAAGAAGAAAAATTTTTTATTCTCGTTATGCATATGCGAGGACCACAACTACTTAAAGAAATAAGAGACTTCGATATTTTAAGCAATTACTGTCGTCCTGATGACTGTATAGAAGAATATAAACAGATTGAAATTCTCCTAGAAAAAATATTGCTCGATCTTAATTTTGAAAATTTAGATTTGATTATAAAATCAAACTTAATAAAAACACAAGCTTATGGTGAAAGACTAGATTTAAAGAACGAGTAGATAATATCCATGATGACCTCGACAAACTAGCGGAATCTAAGATAATAGCAATAAAAAGGAACAAGAACTTACACAATAGTTTTTCAAAACGAAAATATTTTAGACATCTCGGCTTGTACTACCACGACAAGGAGACCCTAGTTAAAGTTGTTAGAATGACGCCGGATACGGAGTTAATCATAAAAGCATACTCAAACGTACTTCTACCAATGATGCGTAACCCCCCACCCCCACCCCGAATTTGATCCGATTATTGTTCACGTATCTCTAGCGATAATCAAAGATTTTGACAATGAAATTAGTAATCTCAGCGATGATGAGCGAGAAAAGTTTTTTGAGGAAGTCAATCGAACAACATTTGGTGTAGAGATTGTTTCTTATTACAATATAGCTGAAGAACATGATGTTCCATTTCCATCGCTCCAACGCTCTAGACAATTGTCATTGCGAAATTATTACAATGAAGTCGAGAAATTGCTCACAAAACAAATACAAAAAATTATGGCTTAAAGTAAATACTTTTACTCAAATTACCTTACTTGGACGAAAATCACTCCAAAAATTAATGCTGATAAATTTCATAGTCGCATATGCAATTATCAGAAAATATCCCAAAAATTTTACGTTGGATCAAATAAGCTTGGTACTTGGGTTTATTGATGAAACAGAAAGAGAACACAGTAATTCGGTGAATGAAACAGATTTTTATGAACGTGAAGTAGAAAACACGTTTGATTCCTACAGCTGGTTAAAGAAAAATGAGGTACAAACAGATGAACGATATAAGGATACTTCGTCAGATGTTTATAACAAGTATAGAGATTTTATAGATGATCCCAACAATAATAAGTTTCGTAAATTTCTTGATTCAATTGTTGGTGCTACAGTTTTTGATATTGTATAAAACTGTAGCGAAATATTGTATAATGAAAAAACAGATCATCGATTTCAATCATATTTCGGAAGAAATTCCAAAACAAGATGTTGACGCTCTAATGCAATGTTACAGATATTGTCATAAAAACCTTTTGTGTGCAAAACAATGTTACAAGTATTACAGTAGAATACTTCGAGTAATATCATATTTACCACTGCTCATGACAAGCTCTGGTATAATTTCAAATGGCGCATCATTAAATCCATTTTTGCTAATAATATCTGGTGTTGGTGTTTCTCTTTCAACGGCATGTAAAAAAATTGAGCCTCGACTTGAGACAAAAAAAAAAATGCTTGTAAAACAGCTAGTATCACTTATAAAAAATTACTTGATCAGATAAGATCTTATTTGCGAGGTGTAAAATATGATATGGACGACTTAATACGAGAGTTCCGTATTATTGAAGGTATGTTAACAGATATTCTGCCAATGAGAGTTAGCAAGTACGAACATAATTATCAAACAAAATATGATAAAGATAGGGTATAAAATTTTGTCTAAACTTCAGAAATAAAATAATCTCAAACAAATGTTTTACTTACCTGATCAGGTACAGATCCACTTGCTGGATGAACACGGAGAATAATTTTGCCTGCCTTTATAGAGCTATCTTGGAATTTCCATTACGTAATTTCTTGGGACTTTCATTACGTAATCTTTGGAATTTCCATTACGTACTTTCTTGAATGTTCTTTGGAATTTCCATTACGTACTTTCTTGCATTACCATTACGTACTTTATTGGGATTTCCATTACGTACTTTTTAGAACAGCTGGGAAAATAAAACCAAGTCTCTGTAATATGATACATTCTCCCGATCGACAAATTATTAGCCGTCGTCTGGTCTATTGTCTGAGGCAGATGTCACTTGCATAAGGGATAGGTGGTGGGTGGGGGGTCTCTAAGATAGGGAATTTATATTTGTTGGGGGGGGGGAGAGGGATCTCCGAGCTAGAACCCTGGTTTTCTTTTACTACTCTTGGAACCATTTTTTTTTATACCACTGTGTCCATAATGTAACGTGAAGTGGTTGCGAAGCCGTACTCGGTTCTGATACACGATTTGATAGACTTTTTCCAAGGGCCGACTGACGATTTGGTGTGTGGCTAAACGTACAATCTTGTGAGGCTGGTAGGTGGTCACTTTAAAATCTAGATCCTTTCCAGACTGCAAGACTTCTTTCAATACCCCAAAGTTGACCACTTGACTGGTGCGATAACTGAGAGTCAATCCTTTCACTTTACACGCGGTGTGCACTTCTCTTTGTGGGTCCCGGTATTCGTAACCGTAAGTTTTGGGACCGCCACTAGCAAAACTTAGAATCTTGTCGTTGGGGTGCTAGTCCGTCCAGGCTCCTAAACGGTTTCCTTCGATGACAGGGTGACGTTGACCCAGCCGATCAATGTAGATACAACTGTCCGTGTCAAAATACAGCACACGATCTCCTAACAGTGCTAAAGATTCGTACAATTTTAAGCGAGCATGGGCTATCACGTAGGCCGCAATGATGACATTTCCAAATTCGTAGGCCTCTACAAAGTCCAGTTCATCTTCTTAATTGACTAAGATCAAGTCCTCACGAACGACGTCCACGTGTTTGATGGCTTTAGTTTTGTCGAGAATCATCTGGAAGTAGCCGGAAGGTTCGGACAAATACTCCGTCTTGGGTAAACACGGTCGTTGTGCCATTTTGCCCCACAAGCAATTCAACATCACTTTAGCAAACGATCACCTTCCTTCGTTTTTCTCCACGTGGTGTAAAGTGATGCCTTCCTGCTCCCAGTATTTCTCTTTGAATTTCTTTTGGTCTTCGGGGGTGTGACACCAGGAAGGATAGCCGCTCCCTACTTGTTTCAGTTTCAAAAAGACATCCACGTGGTCTGCGAAAATGCCTTTTTGAGAATCGTCGCCCTTGTGGTATTTTTTTGTCTTGGGAAAGTGGTAAATTCGCACACGTCTAACAATTGGTATCCCAAGTTCAAAGCGTTAAACAATTCCACGCTGACCCACGTTCCCGTCAAGGCGCGTTCTTCCTGGGTGTGCTGAGAAGCTTGGTCTTGGTTGCACGTTTCGGCACAAGTACGGTACAAGGGAAACATCAGTTTTCTCTGGTAAGGGTCAGGTAAAACGGGATGGTACAAGTCCGTGGGAGGCAAGACTTTACATTTAATCAATCCTTCGTATTGTCAAATGTTGTCCAGGTCGATGTGTTCCGTCAGCAATTGTGGGTGTCCTGTGGGAAAGTGATAATATTTGCACACGTAAGGATACAGCGAATCTGCCTCTAAGTATTTGATTTCTTCTCCTTTCTTCTCGTCCGTTTGGTATAGCAAACAGGTGGCATTCGTCAGTCCTCCGTACAAACTATCCCGCGGGTTCAGTAGGTCCACCAGCTTGTAACTTTCTACGATGCGTTTAAACTCGGGATCGGTTTTCAATCGGTGATCATACTCGTGTTCCCACATTTCCATCACTTGGTATCCTTGCTGTTCTAACTTCAATTGCCCTTGACATGTGGCCTGGTACATGTCTTCCATGGTACGTTGTAAAAACTGATTTTTGGTGTCACGTTGAGGGTAGCAGATGGGACGTCCATGAAATAAGCACCCGTTAAACTCGTACTCAATCTGAGGGTTTTCTAAGTCCCAGCCATCTACCGAATACGTTCCGGTGGTCTTCTCGCCTCCTCCGTTGCGGGCGTGTTGGATCCATTTGTCTTCTTTGTCGCACAAGTAATGTAACCAGCGTAGGCTTTGACCGAGGATTGACGTTTGACAAAGTTGGTCTTTTGATGGCTTATGACAGCCAGGGTGTTTTCGGGCATGAGTCGTTGGCGGTACACTAAGGAACAGGCTTTGGCAACGGTGCAGGCTTCTTTCAAAGGATCGATCCTTCCGTGCTCCATGAACAGTTCTCTAAATTTTGCACAGCAACGCCGTAAAACGTCCACGTCGGAACGACAATACTTTAACATTTCTTCCTGAAAGTGGAAGGGGTCCGAGGCGTGAGAGTGGTGCCAAGCGTAGAAAGCTTCTCGTTCTTCGGTGCGCATGTTGTCGGGGTCGTAGTAGTGAGCCTCGGAGAAATGGGGTAGAACGGCGTGTTGATTGGCTTCGGTACTGAAAAACTGCGGTAAATAGCCTTTGGCCATTTTTATCATCGGTACTTTGTTCCGCATAGCATCTGAGAAGAAACTGTCCATCGTATCCCGAGAAAATGTGAGCCATCACCGTGGCATAGCGATGGCAATCTCCGTAACGTTCAATGTCCTCTTGGCTCCACGTCTCGTCGATGGGGTCGAAGATCCATTGGGCAAGATCGACTGGCGTGTTCGGTTCCCGAAAGATTTTTTCACGCCTACCAGGAATCTTACTGCAGTGAGTGCAATGACTAAAGATAGGTTCTTGGATGCACTTCTCGCACGCTCGATGAGACGCAGAAATTAGGAATGTGAATGCCGGTCTCTGGCATGCATTCGAAATCGGAAAAGATGCAATTGCCTTTCTTCTAGTCATCGTCCTCTTCATGTTTGGAATGGTATTTTTGAATGTAGCATTCGTGTTCCAAGTCCACGATTTGGCAATAAATGTGACATCGTTTCCTTCCTCGACATACGTATACCTTGGCACTATTGGCGCGTATGCCTTGTCCACATGTAGGGCACAATCTCAGGAGTTGACAAGCACTTTTCCGATGTGAACCTTGTGTCTTCAGATGGTGTTGGTAACAATTCGGGCTGACATAAGTACGCTGACAAGCAGGACAATGCACTCGTTCTTGTCCTTCGTCAAGACAGGGTTTAGAGGCCAAACATCTGTCACATTTCGATTCACAATGCTTGTGTTGCTCTCGATTGTTATAGCCGTAGTCATATTTCTCACAGTAAAAACTGTTTCCCAAGAATGGGGCGATACTGGTGATGGTATCGAAATGTTTATCGTGATGATAGACGTTAATGTATTTTCCGCCTTTGAAATTTTTGCCTCGAAACATCAGAGGTCCACGCACTTCTTGAGAGTGTACTTTCAAGGTATAGCGCGGAGCTATGACGTCTTGCAATTTTTGCATTTCAGGAATGCCACAGGGTGTGTCTTTGGATATCCGCGCTTTCTGTAACAGGAGTTCTACTTCTCTTTGGCTCGGTCCGATCGTTGAATAGTTTTCCAGGCTCTTTCCCATTCTGCCGTGTCGTTCTTGTCGGCATACGTTCGTCACACCATGATGGCCCTGGCTAAACACATCTTGTCTTGATGCTGCGAAGGTCGTCAACCAATAACACCTTTTTGCGTCCCGTCCCTTGGAGAAGAGAAACGTGGGTCATGAACAGCGTCGCATTTCCATCGGTAATGTGAAACTTGTCGTTGGATTGTTGCACGTGTTGAATATTGTCGATGACTTTCGAAGGTGTCAATTCTGATGGGCTGCTAAATTCGATCCAAACGGGTGACTTCAAACTGTCGTGATAAAGGGAAAGTCTCAAGCGATCGTCTTCTTTTGCTTGACATTGCTGTTTCAGCGTGGTTAACAAAGAATCCCACACATCGGTGATGAACTCATCTGCATTCTGCAGCGTAAGTCGGACTTGAAATCTTTAAACTTCACCGTGTACGTGTAGGCCTTGGTCTAAATTTTCTAGAGGAGCGTTTATCTGTCTCTCGAATGTGGTAGTACTTTTCAGGGTTTACTGGTGGTGGCCTTTGATTTGGTGTAGACTCTCTGGGACTGGATTCTGGCTCACTCATGTCATCTTCAAAATCGCTAGCAATTATTTGAGCCAAGACTTCAGCTACTGTGCGAGGTGTTAACTCACGTTTCTGTCTCTTACTTTCTTCTCCTTTCTCCACGAAATGATGCGGTCGTTTCATCTCAAGTGAAAAAAGTCGAATGACTACATTTTAAACGCCATGGCCCTCATTATATCCATGTAAGACCAGTGTATATATAAAGGGCCAGTGTCTTCCCTCAGAATATGCATTTCACTCTTAAGCCGAACAGAACGATGGAAGAGCCCACACAGATCGAACTTCTGATCAGAGCTTTGCGAGGCGTCATACAAAAGTTTTCTTCAGACAAGCCGACGGACTACTCCCCCACCTTTCGAGATAAAGGTCAAGATAGTTGCTGTATCTGTCAAAAGAAAGGACATTGGTCTTCAGAATGTCCAGACCGCCAAAAAAGCAAGACAGATGTCAAAAGAAACAAAAGTCAAGATACCTGTTAGCATTATAAAGAGAAAGGACATTTGTCTTCAGAGTGCCCTAAGAACATAGAAGCAGGAGGAAGAGAGGAGTTCTGAACAGGAAGAAGAAGAGGTACCCTCCGCAAAATAAGAACCCAGACACGTCAAGAAAGAGAAGAAAAGAAGACGAGAAGAAAGTGAGGAAGAAGAGGAGGAAAAACCTGTGAAAGTGAGGAAATTCTAAAAAGGAGAGAGTGAACAAAAACAAAGAAGAAGCTGAAGTTATAGTTTTGTGTTGTGAATTGATTGTACATTTGTACCAGAATAGACCAGAACGAAAAACGTAAGTGTCTCTTGGTTTTGATTTTTTAGGATAAGGACCTACACTCATGCACTCACACACATACATCATGGGGACAAAAGGGATTTTGAGTTTTAATTGATTTTGGCAAAATGAATACTATCTCTTTTCGAGAGAAGTAGGTGGCCCTGAAAATGACCGTTGTGTGTTTGTTTTTTTAAAACAATCTCAGGAACGGGAAGTAATGAGCTTTAACTGCCTTATCCCTTTGCCACGGCCAAGGCCTACTTATTGTTCCTGCTCCTGTCGATGATTTTGTAGAAATCACTAGGGTGGGTATCTCAGGCGTAGTAGGTGTGTGAACAGGGTTGGGCTGTTTGGCTCGTGAAGGTCTTTTTTCTCTTGGGTCGTAATAAAGAAATCTGATACATTTGCTTCAGACTCCTTAACTCTGCCAAAATGTCTAAGAGCACCGTCACCGTTTGACTTTCACCGTCCTGCTTTTCTCCTAGACTTTGTTTCTTCTCTGCTTCTTCTTCTTCCTGTCGTTTTTTTTTTTTTTTGGGGGGGGGGGTTGCCTCTTCTTCGTCATCATTTCTATTGCCCCTGTACAAATCCAGCCTATTTTAACTTCCCCTTGTTGCTAAACAGCCCAAGGAATATTCCCCATGTTAAATTCGTCTTGTCGGTAAACAGCCCCAGGGGTTTTGCCCATGTTAATTTCCCTTTGTCGCTAATCGTGCCCACGACCTTTTTGACTGGGATTAACATTGTCGCCAAACAGCCCCCCTATTACTACTCTTAACGTTCAGACATAATGCGATTTTTGCAGTATGAACGGTTCTAGTGCTATTCCTGTATTATTTTTTTTTAAAAGTTGTCTCCAAAATTCTTCTTCTCCTCCTCCTCCTCCTCCTCTTTCTTCTTCTTCTTCTTGGTGGTGGTGGTGATGGAAACATATTTATCTTCACATGCTGTTTATTTTCGGGAGATGGAGGCATGAAATAAATAACCTTGAATGCAGACTTTTAAGTGTTAGATTGTTGGAGAATGATATTTGATACGGTGTTTATGAGGTTGAGTAAATTTCAACGGAGGTGATTAGTGATGAAAATATAATAGGTCTTGTACTCCAATGAACGAAAGCTTTCCTCTTTATACTCGTTGTTGTTGTTGTTGTTGTTGTTACATTACATTATTATTATTATTATTATTATTATTATTATTATTATTATTATCTAGTGAGGTCAAAAGGAATAAAACGATGCACAAGCAATCACTGAAAATAAAGCGTAAATAGCACACACAACCATTCATTAGTGTACTTAAAATTTTCGGTTGAAAGAGAATCAGCATTCCGTGAATGACCAGATTTTAACTTAGTAGGTGTAGCATTAATTTCGCGTAAATTTACAAACTAAATATATAGTATGCTTGTTCAAGCAGCCAATGCACTATTACTTGTATTTTTCGTATTTATGTGAATTAGGAATTTTGCAACAATAACTTTGCAACATTTCAGCAATGCCTTGCCTGTAACATTATTATTATTATTATTATTATTATTATTATTATTATTATTATTGTTGTTGTTGTTGTTGTTGTTGTTGTTGTTGTTGTTGCTATTATTGTTATTAGTATTATCCATGTTTCGGCACGATTCTGCTTTTTGTCCATCATTCGCATTTGAATGTAGGTTTACTTCTTTCACAACTTCCGGTAACAATTCTTTTTCCGGTTCTCAACATGAAGTAAGAGTGTTTATAATCTTTTCTGGCAATAATCGAGTAATTGTCAGTAATATAATGTTCATCTTCAAACTCATTAATTACATTTGAAATATACCATCGTTTCCCTTTGCAAAATATGAAATATTTTTTATTTTCAGGATCGAGCTGTGTTCATTCAGCGGGTATAAAATTTACCCTGGCCATGGCAAGAAGGTTGTCAAGACGGATGGCAGGGTACGTAGTCTACAGTTGTGTAGGCGAGAAGTTTTAATCGGTTATACTTGAAATGTCTAAGAAGATAAATCATCTTTCTACCGATTTCATGGAGATAGGGAGGGGTCGACGTAAGGTTGTTTCAGTTGCCTGGACCCATTATAAAGCAGGGGTTCTTAACGTTCCTTACAATTCGCGATGTAATCTACAATAGTACAAGTAATATAGTTTATGTATGCACATTTACTTATTTTAAATCAATTTATATTTTTTTTTAAATTTCATTTTTGTTTGATCAAGATTGAATGATCTGTCTCTTCACTGTCGTGAAGAAACTTCAGGACGAAAATGCCGATCGCTATGGACCTTTACAGCACAGGGGCTCGTATCGTTGCTTACAATTTACCAGTCATACATGTACTATATAATAACTATAAGGGAGGACACTTCTCTCCATTCTCGCGCGACCTATTTAAGAATAAACGCTGATATTTCAAGCTGCATTTCGCGTAGTGTAATAAATTTGGTACCGATGTTTAGTTCAGGCATTCGACTTTGTATGCGTATCTGAAGTTTGGCTTACTATCATACCTTTAAGGAATGCCAGACCATTTTCCCACGGTACTGTCCAACATGGCCCTGATCGCGCCTGCTTAATATGCAAGTGAAATCCCGCTGAATGGAATACTGTTCTCTCATTGGTTGAAAGAAAATGACGTCCTGCATTTTGTTTATAACTTATTTTCGGTTGGCCAATGAGAAGGAAGTATTCCATTCAGCGCATTCTTGCATATTAAGCAGGCGCGATCAGGGCCATGTCGGGCAGTACCGTGGGAAAATGGTCTGGCATTCCTTAAAGGTATGATAGTAAGACAAACTTCGGTTACGCATACAAAGTCAAAAGCCTGAGCTAAACATCTGTACCAAATTTATTACATTACGTTATGTATGACGGTAAATTGTAAGCAACGATACGAGTCCCTGTGCTTTACAGTGGTGGCCAGATACTAAACTGGGTCAAGAAAAGTGCATGTCGAGTCTAGTTGTCACAGTATAGGGTAGTACGAATTTGTTGATGAACATGTGTAGCTTCTTTCATTGTAACATGACGGTGCGCAAATTTCAATTAGGATTGTACTGGATCAAACTAGTCCTATAATGTAAGACCTTGACTTGGATCTATTTGTTTTGGGCGTGGATGTCTTATTGTCCAAATAACGGTGTTGTGTGACTGTTCCGATGTAGTTTAACATTGGACAGGGTTCCCACGCTACAGGGAAATTGGGAAAAAGTCGGAAGAAATGATACATTTTTTCCCAACCATGAAAAGTCTTGAATTTCGCAAATATTGATGAAAGTCTGGGAAAAACCCGGGAATTTTCCACCACTACTTGATGCCCGAAACAATCACATAATTGAGACATAACTAAACTGATCTTGAGTTAAATATATCTAGTTCTAACCAGAATACATAATTCCCGTTATGTTTGCCTGTGAGCGGAAGCAGTTTCCGGTCGCCATTTTGTGGGTCAAGCTCATTGTGTTGATGACTTGCTGCCAGGCGTAACGACGAGATCTGATTTAATTTTCAAGGAATCAGTTCTTAAGTAAAAATGGCTTCAAAGTCATTAAGATAAATTACAAAGATGGACTAGAAAAAGTAGTGTTGGAAAGATATGAGTCAAGGCTAAGCTTAATCTGTGGAATTGATCCGTATGAAATGGCGAGTAACATACAGTGCCTTCCGGGAATAATCTGTATTGACATTTTAAATTATTTGGTAAACACAAAAAGTGCTTACACCTTAAATGATTTGAAAGCTTAGAAATCGCTTGAATCTTACAACCAGTTTGTCAGTGGATGGGTCAGAGACGTTCTTGCCATGGAAGTGAGCAACAAGGTGTTGGTTACTGCGAAGGTGAGTTGAGATCCATTACATTTGTTACTTCATACCATTTCGTATAGCACATTACAAAAGTAGTTGTAGTTATATGTATTTTATGGGGTTAATTTATGAAGTATTCAATTTCATTCTATCACTGACTCATATATAGTCATCCTTGTATATCTGATAAATTTAGGGGTATTTTTATTTAACCATGGCGGGCAGGGGGTGGGGAAACTCGGGTTGGCAATGAAAAACAGGGATGGAGGGGAGACCGTAAACAAACATATAGTTTTTTCTTATGCAGATGTTGTGAAAATTTACATACGCACATATTTCATTTAAAAATGCTCAAAATAACCGAAGAACTAACTGGAATTCTCTCTGCAATTTTAGGTATGACACTCACAGCGTATGAATGGCATGGCATTAAAACCATGGATAACTGCAGAAAAAACGGGTATTGTTGAGACAGCCCATTGTGATTGTATGGACGGCCTTGGTGAGGCATGCAGTCATAGCGGTGCACTCCATTTTTACACTGAGACAGCTGTGTGCATAGAAAATGCAAAGACAGTTACTCAGGAGAAAGCATACTGGTTACTATCATCCATTGATAAGCCATCGATTTCCACCATAAGACGTATGCTGCCCGGTGAGATTTTCTAATAAGGCAACAAGGTGGGGATGCCAGCGTGAAAAAGATGCTGTGAATGCATACGGGAGTAAATTAGGGCCTGTTCATAACAATCTCACAGTTGTTGAATGTGGTCTCATAATCAGCCCTGAATTTCCCCGTAATGGAGCATCTCCCAATGCTCTTGTTTCGTGTAATTGTTGTGGAGAGGGAACAGTGGAAGTGAAGTGTTCATATTGTGTCAGAGATATTGAGATTAAGCATGAAAATGTTTCATACCTGGACAAAGACAACCGATTGAAAACAAGCCACCAGTATTATTATCAGGTTCAAACACAAATCTTTGTAACCGAAAAGAAATATTGTGACTTTGTTATCTGGACAAAGAAGGACATATCTGTGGAAAGGATTCTGCCAAACCCCGAGCTATGGCAAGATATAGAAACAAAGTCAACAGCATTCTTCGTGCATGTTATTCTGCCTAAACTGACAGGAAAATTGTTCACCCGACTACAGTCCACAAACACTGAACTTACGGCACAAATGGAAAGGAAGCTACATGCATCTGTCCTGCAGCCCTCTCTCATCAACAATGATGGACAGACTGTGTTAGGAAATAACACTGACTTCATTTGTTTATGTCAAGTGCCGTATGATGAAACATTTGATGATGTAGGTTGTGTTAATGAAAACTGCAAATTGAAATGGCTTCACTTAGGTGCATTAATATGACTAGAGCACCAAAAGGATCATACTACTGATTTGCACGTACAAAAACATGATTTAATATACAAGCACATTGTGGTGCTTGTACAGTATAACAGTGTCATGGGGGGGGGGGGCAAGGTATTGTGGTGAGTGTACAGTGATGTCTAACGCTTTCTATTATTTTCATGCATGCTTATATATTAATTCAAAACAAATAACTCATTCCCTTGTACAAATGTGTTTTCTATTCTGTCTGTATTCTATATATCTTGCTTATTCTATAGCACACATTGTTATGACCATCTATGCAGGAGTATTGATAACAAGATTTTAATGATGGCCACTGTGACAACCATATTGGCTGTCTGAGAAGCAGTTTCATTAGGACCAATCAGTCCACTGGATGAATGTGTGTTTAACATTCATTGACAATACCCCAGCTTGTTTAGAAGGAGTGGCGTAAACTGACTAATGGTAACAGATGGACAGACAGACAGACTGTCCATAAGATCTTGCCTGTAACCAGTAGAACTAAATTAAAGAACAACATGAGTCAGAAAGTTTAGAATTAAGAACACAAGATAACGATTCGTTATTGACAAATATTTAATGGCGACATAATTCTATAAGAATATTTCACATACAATGTTATGAGACGTAGAACAATAAAGACTAGACGTCATATATATGTAATTATATATGTGATTATTAACACAAATCCTTACTAGTCAAATGGAACAACAGACTCGCACATATTTGTAAGGCAACATGCAACACTAACAAATCCTTTGTCATTCATGAGGAAATCAGCTGGGAGCTTTCCTTGAAGCATGGTACACCACTCCCTCGATAACTCGCGAACCCGCTTATAACGCGGTGTCCGGCATGGCTCCCCATTTTTTTTCTCCAAAGAAAATATATTTTCAAATGTGCTGAACGTGAAAAAAAATTGTGATAAGAATTGGTAAATTGGACCTTCATACATAGCTCATTTTATCATCGAAAATGGTGATTATAGCCCGTAAAGATAGAATCCATATTGTGAAATTTGCAAGTTCTAATAATATATCACATATTATGCTAGTTTTTTTGAGAGAAATAGTTGTCAATACACTGTAAATAAACAGTCGGGTGAAACAGCGATCAATGAAAAATTCTGGTAAATGCTAACAGGTGGCAACAGAGAATGAAATAAACACAGGCAATAACTTTGATAAAAATCCAGCAGAAGGTACAGAAGAAGTTGAGCAGTTGTTAAAATTAGAGTCTAGTATTGAATACATTCTGTGTGGCTTAAAAACTTTCTTCATTTTGAATAATGAGATAAACTTTGAAAAGAGGTTGAATAATGAGGAAAGTTCTTTTACAGATGAATGTGGTTTGTTGGATAGATCTACCGTTGTGTCCCCAAAATCATACTATTTTCTGTCAGACAAAGGGGATTTGAATCTGAACATGATATTTTTATAGTAAGGGTATACAGGGCTCGTGCTGGGCTTTGCCCATGTTGCAAATTGCGATTCCTTTTCCTTACTGGCGACAAAATATAATATCTGGCGAATTTTTTGGCAACACCATTTTTGGCTGTTAAAAATTGTATATACAGTCTTGGGTTTGGAGTGGACTGAAATCTATTGTTACTTAAACAAATCCTTTGTTCATATTGATAAACCACCCTAACACGGCGTTGTTATATCATAATCTATGTATGCTGATGTCTGGCCATAGTACTGTATGCCGTAATATAACCAAAATATTCGTGCTACCTGACTAGCTACAATTGACCACCTCTGAAGGCGGGAATGGGAATGATTACAATTGACAAGACATGGCAATATTTTTTTCTTTTCAAAAAATGTACCAGAAATATAGTTTTTCTGAAACTTCAAAGCAAACTGATTACCTTTGAATCACCAATCATTCTGTATATATTCTAAGCAAATGGAAAAAAAATTCTATCTCGATGTTCTACAATTATTTGATGTTGCTGCAGCAATAACAAACGGGCATTTGTGTGGTCCTTCAAAGCGGGCCTTTAGTGGCACCTTCAACACGTACTTTCAGCAAAGCAAGCTGAAGACCTTTGATCAAAGGAAGTCAACAACAAACTTAAATAAAAGCTTTTTTTGTCCATTATTCATAGTGATTGGAACATATTTTTTGTGGTATGAAAGTTTCCTGTTTGCCACAAAAAATGTTCATGCATACCATCGTTACCAATGGCGGTGTGAAAATCCAAATTATATTTCCAATAGCTTCAAACAGTAGATATCTGGCCATCAAATTAAATGAAGGTGGGACATCTCGCAAGAATGTTTGCTATAGTTTTTAATTTGTTCACGTTTTCATTTCCCTATGAATAGCCTCATCCCCTTGGTAGCCTCAGCATCATGGTAGTTGTCTCCAAAATCAAGGTGGATGCGGGAAGTTGTGAGTTTGATCCCCGGCCAAGTCATACCAAAGACTTAACAAAAATGGTACTAACAGCTGCCTCGCTTAGCACTCAGCATTAAGAGGTTAGCATTAGGACTGGTCGGCCTGGTGTCAGGATAATGTGACTGGGTGGGACATTGTGCTACATGTCTGCGGCATGATGCCTCAGTGCTAGAGATCAGTATAAACTGCCACACTGCAGACATCGTAGCGATATGACTGAAAAATTATTAAAGCTACGTTAAAAATCCAAATCACACACCACCCCCACCACCCAAAATCAAGGCTAATTTAAGTACATGTACATGTAGCATATAAAAAACTATACAGCCACGTGCTACTAGGATAATGAATATCAGTGTGAATTGTTTGGTGAAACGTGTTTGTTGACAATGGTATATGGACTACCATTTTTTATATACATGTGTGTTGTTTTTCCTAACGGGATTTGACTGATAAATGAATTTTCTAACATATGATCTAAATACTCGAATTCATGGATTTTTCATATACATGTACATTATTTAACACTTTGTGGAGTGTACTACACAAATGTAAGTTGTCAGTATATAAGTTTATTTCAGACTAGTTGTCTTCATTTAAATTTCACTTGTACGCGAAATTTCAATTATTTTCAGCCCCAGCCCCCCCCCTTTTAAACATCCACTTATGTCCACAATGTTACCTTGGTCTCGAGGGTGTTGAGATGAATGGATAGTATTATGAAAATGGCAACAGTTTTTGAAAATTGGCAACAAAATATTGAGGTTGGCAATTTTTTGGGTGACAACTTTTTTAAAGCCAGCGCCAACCCTGGGTATAAATGTATCATATCTATATGCAGTGTATTTTGGCCAGATGATCTTGAAATGGCACTGTAGAAACTATACACTGTAATTAATTTTACCAGAATAGAGTATTGTAATTGCAAGTTAGTAAAAATGCTAGATCAACTTCGTTCATCAGTTTCTGAAAGTTCATCATAATATGGCAATTGAAAAGATTCCTAAACTGGTTTGAAACACCCTTGTAACATGTAAATGAGAGCAAATGCACATGCATCTTCATACCATACTGTTAGTCCTAATGTGATTGTTGCCAATAAAACATTGCTGTAACTATTCATAGACAACACACTAAAGCATGCAGGTTGATGCATGAATGAACAAGACCCTTCTTTCCAACTGAATTGACATGGCCAAGAAGAAATGTGGCACCATGCATGACTTGTGAGCCCATGTAGTTTTAGAAAGGGGGATTTTCTTAATATAAGCACTCACTTTCTAGCGTTGTTACAATAATCCATTGATAGGATTGCAAATTTGGGTGGGGGGGTTGTCCTTGTACTTGACCTAACGTCATGCATTGGTTTTCTTCACTGCTTTTTTTA
Source organism: Megalonaias nervosa (assembly GCA_016617855.1). Lineage (NCBI taxonomy): Eukaryota > Metazoa > Mollusca > Bivalvia > Unionida > Unionidae > Megalonaias > Megalonaias nervosa. Next base: position 95,367 of record JAECUM010008491.1, on the reverse strand, counting down.
TATTTTCACAAAATGAGTGATGTGAGAAAACAATCTTGACCTTGCAGCACTTCTTGAATTCCATAACAGAATTGCTCCATACATTTCTGACCTTCATAATTACATTTTTCAGCTAAATCTAGATTTTGCTTTCTATGAATTGTATATTTTCCTTAATCAATTTGCACACTGATTTATGAAAACAGACAGTCTAATGAAGTTGTATTATGTAGACAAAGCTATGTCTGCCATTATTACCGCATGGCAGATTCACTTGTGGTTTCAAACTGATTTGATAAAGAAAATAAAGCAAAACAGCAGTTAAACTTGTCAGCACAATTGATATCAACACCAGCTGTTTGATGCAGGCAGTACATTTTGCCTTGGGTTACAACACAGCACTGGAAATACCTGGCTGAGGTGAGGGAACATCTCAAAAGTCATAAACTGTTGTCGCTCAGTGTAAAGTCATAAACTGTTGTCACTCAGTGTACATCTATAAAAATCATAGGGAGAAGTCTACTTCTTGATTTAGTCGGACTGTACTGTGACGTCTTTTTCCTGATGGAATCATATCCTGCCACAAGCAGTTGGATGTTATCAAGTTCCATTAACATTGATATCAGTTGGTCGAAAAGCAGTTGTAGCAGAGAAATACAGAAGTTGGTTGAAGTAGGGGTAAGGTTCTTTAATGAAATGTGGAAATGCACACAAATGTTGGCAAAAGCAATTACCACTAAAACCAGCAACTATTTGTGTGTGTGTGTGTGTGTGTGTGTGTGTGTGTGCAGTTGCTTATATTTGCATTTTGAGAACATTACCTCTAATTGGCACTAAAGTAATTTTAGATGCTAATATATAGAGCTGCTATTTTATTATATGATTCATGTTGGACATTTTTATCAGGTTTTCCAGTTCCTTAATGGAAAGTGTGAAGCTTCCCATGGAATGAAGCGGAACCCTCGTCAAATCAACTGGACAGTACTGTACCGCCGAAAACACAAGAAGGGCCAGACTGAAGAAATATCTAAGAAGCGCACAAGGCGTGCAATTAAAACTCATCGAGCAATCACTGGGGCCACTCTTAGTGACATCATGGCCAAGAGAAATCAGAAACCAGAAGTTAGGAAAGCTCAGCGTGAACAGGCAATCAGGTAGTTTTAAAAAGTTCATAATTTGTATAATTTAACTCTATGTGAGGATTTTATAACAAGTTCTAACAACTTGTTTCACATAGTGTACACCTTTATTGGCATGTCAAACAATAAACTAAGAGTAGTGTATCACTTTACAATAACAAACAATAATGTAAATGATGTAAAGCCTTTAAGAATGGAATCTAAAAAATGTGTTTATTTGACATGAAATATATGAAACTTGTTGAATAATTCCCAGATACTGGTAGTAGGCAACCTGTGGTATATAATAAGTCATATCATAAATTTTTTTATCAAATGAAATTAATTTTAGCATTCTGTATACAGGTTTGTCAACAGATTTCCAAACTGAAGCGTTAGTTGACCCTTGACCCCAAAATCTCAGGAGTTAAAATGAAAATCTCGAGAGTCGGTTCTTTTGGACAGTCATGAGCCCATATCTGTGATTCCTTGTTATTGGTGGAAACAAATGATGTTTAAGATTTATTGTCTTGTGCTGAATAATTGAGAAATACCAGTATTTGTAAGAAATACACAATCTCGTTTTTGTAAAAGTGTTCTCTTTATAACTATATGTTACAGGATTATTTTATACTTTATTATATTTTCAACTTTTCAACATATTCTGTTATCAGCTGCTCAAAACATTTTATATGCAAAAATATATCCATACAACTATGAACGTTATATATTATTCAAATATCAAAGATGTACGTCGCAGAATTGACAGTTCACTTTTCCGCTCATCCTTATATTCTGTAAAAAATTTCGGAGATTGACTCTTCTTCTCCTCAGAGCTGACACTATCTTTCTGTTTCTTTGGAGTTCAGGGTCAGAAAATTCATCACCGCTAGGTTGTTTCCGAGACAGATTAAGAAACGGAAATATACTTCTTTGCACCATTGTGATTTTAAAGTTAAGATGTGTGTACTGAGTGTTATGTCCGTTCAGTTTTTTATCAATGATCCATTAATTAAAACGTTCAAGGTTTTATACGTTTGCTGATTTAAGCAAATTAATCGCCAATAAAACACGATCCCCCACCGAAAACTGGCTTTGCGAGAAGCCATATATTTCCATTTTGTCTAACTGATTATATTTTAAAGCGCAATGCAACAAATGCTGATATTTTATCAGAAATGAATCCAGTGAAGTCATAAATGATTCCGAACTTTTAAACATCCCATTAAATGAAGCAGCTTGCTAATAAAACAATTCAAGTTGGTTCACTTCCACTGATAACCGGCTTCGCGAGCCTCCATATATAATTTATGTCCATACCAATGCTGATATTTGAATAAAAGGCAGTCCATTCATGTCATAATTGTTTCCTCTTCCCCTATCATAAAGTTCAAACATAATCTCGAAACAATTCAACCTAAGTCAGTTGAATCCTGACTTAAGTGAACTGTTAGCTCTGCCCAGTTCACGTATATCTTTCAAAGGTGCGATATTATTATTGTTTGTCGGGGTCTAGGCTATTGTCCAGCAGATGTCAGTCAGTACCTTTTACAGTAAATTTGTTACGGACAGCGCACTGTTAGTAAGAAACTAAGCTGGAAGCGAATCAAGAGTAATTAAGATTGATGTTCCAGCCCAAATCTACATTCATCAAATAGACACACAAGTCAAAATTTCTGTGCGTCTAAAATGGGTCATTTTTAAATTCCACGCATCAAAACCCGAGGGTACGTGTCTATTGAAAACCCTGTGTATACCAAAGAGAACTCAAACTCGGACTGTATTTTTAATGCTGACTCTGTCTCAGATAGGGTGAAGGATGCTGATAGAAATGGCAGCAGTTCTTGTGGATGAAAAATATGTAATCAGATGATACGTTAAAAGCAATATGTGAGTTGTGTGATACTGCTAGAAAGCAAAATCCTTTCACTCAAAACAAAAATACCAGCTCCCAGCAATCAACCTTTAGTCATCATTTACTTAAATTGGATGTTTTAGCTGTAATTGATGGTTGCCAAGCGGTGCATAAAAGACAGGCAAACCTGTATGCTGTAGAAAAACCTCTTGAAATTAGTGTGGAAAATGAGGACTGCCAAGCAGAAAGTGTGGTACGATCAAGTGGTAAATTAATCAGAATAATGGAAGAATAGCCTATATGTGAAGTCTTTGATACCCAAGATGACATGTCTAAATTTGTCACATTAAAGAAAAGGAAAAAGTAAACAGATTTGAAAAACTAGTTTGCAGATGAGAGAGTGCAGTATGTTGTTTAAAAAAAGGGAAGTGTTATGTATATTTAATTAAATTAATTGTTTGTTAGTTTTAAAGTTTTTTTATTCCCTTACATGCTATTGTAATGTAACTTTGTTTACTGGATTTGATATTGTCCAGAATTGAATTTAGTTCTGTTTTGACCTAACTGAATTTTTTTCATTGATAAACACATAATAATAGAAACCCTGTATCTAGTTTCTGACCTTGATTCAGAACCAGTGACAGTTTTGGTAAACAACTTTAAACAAAAAATTTTTTTTAATTCTTTCTCAGAGTAAGAATTATTAAGTTAAGTCAAGGCCATACCTGGAGTACGTGATATGAAACATGTTTATTGTTACGAACTTATAATTTTTCTAGAAGGTTGACCTTCATCCGGGAATCTGCTTTGAGTCTTAAACTTGTGTATAACTGTTGTCTTTATAGAGATTGTTCAGTTGGGCTTAAAACACCTGAGATGTCAAGTTACATTATGTTGTGACCAGTTTGAGTTGAAATTTTATTTTATTAAATTTCAAATGATTCTCTTCCCTGGAAATACGTAAGTGCTCACACAACATTCTTGGACAAAGACATTCACTGAAATTTATATGGAATTCAAAACTGGAATAATATTTTCTGTGATTCAACAAGGAACTGTTGGCACAACAGTACTTCGCAGACTACAACGGACATCATTGCCCTCCATTTTGGATTTCATCGGGACTCAAACTCGGATTCATTCAGGGCTTTTTAATAATAGGACTTCTATTTTTTAATTCTTGGATTATTTCTGGATTTGATTCGTAGAACCATAAGTTCTTTTTGCTTAATTTTTCACTTTGTATTCTAGGGATATAAATTATTTGTTTAATTTTACAAAGCTTGTTGTCTTCACTCTTTTTGTTACTTTTTGTAAGAGCCTAGAGCCTAGACTTGTAACAGAAGTTACTGAAAAACAATTTCCCTCCATAAGATAATTGTCAAGTACCTTTACATTTTCCTTTCTGTGCTTTTGAATGTGAGGGAATGACGAGTTTATTCCAGGAATTCAAAACAAGGAGTTCATGTGTGAAGAGTACATGACTCCACATCCTGAAATTCTACAGATCCTTTGGTCTTCTGTTGTATGCAGCTTCTGTGAATTGCTCTACACTAGTAATGATGGGAATTGGTTGAATTTAAAGATTCATGATTGATTCTGATGAACTGATCAAGTGTTGATCTTCATTAGTTCATATTTTCAGTATTTTGTATGGGAAATCTGGTATTTTTCATTTTTGTATGGAAGATGCCATTTTTTTTTTTTTTGCATTCATGGAAACTTTTTTTGTGTTCCTGAACATTCAGAATTAATACCATCACCAGGTTATCTTACAAAATCTCTGATTGCCTGATACTGGTGGTCTGCAGCCAGTAAGAGTACATATCTGAAATGGTCTATCATTGATCAGAGAAACATGTCAAGCTGTAATTAAGAGTACATGTCTGAAATGGTCTATCATTGGTCAGAGAAACAAGTAGAGTTGTAATGCACTGAAAACATAGCAAATTTTTTTTATTTTTAAACATCTGTATGAAGTCATGAGTAGTTTATAATCAATTCTTGAAAAGAATTGGATGCCTGGTTGTTTGGCTTTTCCAAACAGTCGATTCTTTTGATTAATCATTTTACCAGTGTATGCCAGTACTGTGTCGATGAATCTTCCTAGCAGACACTGGTATATATAACCACTTGCATAAAATTTAACTGGCCTCAAAACTTAGGGCACTGCAGCTATGATGATGAAGGGTATACGCCACAAGTAATTTGTGTGTCTGATCTGTGTAAGCATTGTGAGACATGGGTGTCACTCTCCAGCTGCAATGACATCATTGTCAATCTTGAGTTACTGCAGTTCAGACGGGGTTGGGAAATACATTATTTCATGGACATGGCTCAGATTGCTAGTACACCGCATACTGTTAGACTGCTGGTATACAGTATACAGACCTACCACTTATCCCAATTTTTAAATAAAAATCCAAAAATTATCATATACTAGTCAAGTCTTAGTTCTAAGGTCATTATTAAGAAAAATCAGTTGAAATTGGCATATGGCATTTCATCACTCATTTAAATGTATTGTCAACCTCCAGTTTTACATAGTCTTTCTCAAAAGATTGCCAGAGAAGAATGTTACTTTAGGAGACATTATTGTAGGTTTGCCATAAATAGGGTTCTTAAAATCAGTTTATAAACCATACAAGTCAACTCCCAAATATTTATTTGGGGACTGTTCACCTGGGAGAAAAAAATCTTTGCAATACATGGCAGCAGTGCAGGCCATCAGCATTTGGGGCATAAACTGAAAGGTTTTTGTGCAAACCATTACAGATCCTGTGCAAGCTCATTACCTGAAAAGAGGCAAGATAGTTTTTGTGAAACCCTTGTCCAAAAATAATTTATTTTCAGTAGTATTATTTTTTTTTACATGTTGTGGGCTACTGTATTTATTAATATACACTTAGTTAATTAAGAAGTGATTATGTTAATTAAATTCAGATTTATAATTTAGGATTTTTTTCCATCAGGGCTGCCAAGGAAAAACAGAAAGCAAAGGATGCAGTTAAGAAGACTACTAAGGTAAACTACATTATTTGTCACCACTGGCAGTTTTGCACCACCCTTCTCATTTTAAAAATGAAGTACCACCCATCTGATTTTAAATATGAAAATCCTGAAGTCAGTAAAAAGGCACAAAACTTAGCAATTTAATAATTAATAATGAAGACTTTGTATAGCGCCTAATCTTTAGAAGCTCTAAGCGCTTTACAACATTTGACAACACTTAAAAAACATATATAATGATATGATTACAAAATTAAAAACAAACACCATGAAAATAGAAACATAAAATATGCTGTAAATATTTAAGGCAAGGATACATTATTAGGTCTTTAAGTCTGTTCTTGCAGTTGAAATAGGTGAGTTTTAAGAGCGCTCTTGAATGAGATCACTGTGTCTTTGTGTCTAAGTGCAGTGGGCAATTCATTCCACGTTGCTGGGCCCTGGTATGCAAAAGAGCGTTGTCCATATGATTTCATCTTCATAGTGGGAATAATGAGAATACGAGTGTCAGAAGAGGGGCGTAAGCATCTTGCAGGTGTGTACACATGGGTGAGGTCAGATAGGTATGTTGGACTGGAGCCCGTCAGTGAAACGTAGCACAGAGAACAAATTTTGTGTTTAATTCTGGATCGAATGGATAGGCAGTGTAGGGTACAGAGCAGGGGAGAGGCATGCTCTGATCGTGGTACTCTAAGGATGATTCGAGCAGCTGTATTTTGAACTTTTTGAAGTTTCTGAAGTAGATATTGAGACGAACCAGACAGAATTGAGTTACAATAGTCCAGTCTTGAAAGTACTAAGGAACACACAATTTAATGATTTATTGTTTCTAACCCAATTGTTGCCATGGAGTCCCTAACATCTTTGCTGCATTTCAAGAAAAAGTTTTTGTATTAACACAGCTTCCATATTTGTGTCAGCAAGTCTCTTTTGATAAATTCTGTACAATAAAGATTCCGTTCTTCAGACTATTTACTGTGATGTTTTCAAAATGAAGGGCATATATTTCCATTTTTATTTTATTCAAAAGTTTGGGAAATATTGTATTGGCTGTTAAAATTATTGGATGAAGACAATGCAGTGTTTATGTGTATGTGTGTACAGATGAACCAACCAATCATTAAATTCCTGAATTGATCATTGTTTTTGGAAAATGAACAAAATCCATCTTCTTTTCGGTACCGGTCAGTGTTCAGATCATCAATTTTCCCTCATTTTTCTAATACCATGTAGGCCATGTTTGTGATCAGCTGGAAATAATTGCATGCTAGTATATACCATAATATTTCCTGTTTGAGAGGTTAAGAGCATGCTTAGCATGTGACCGAATTGCAAAATAAGATGGAAAATATGTATTGCGGTAAGTTCCAACTTGTGTTTGATTAAGATTTTTCTAAATGATTGGTATAATTTGGGTTTCTGGTGTAGGTGTAAAAAAAAAATTCAGTCATATTGCTATGCCTGCAGTGTGACAGTTCATAATAATGTCTATCACTGGGGCACCATGCAACAGTCATGCAGCATCATGTCCAACCCAGTCACATTATCCTGACACCAGGCCAACCAGACCTAACACTAACCTCTTAATGCTGTGTGCCTAGCAAGGCAGCTGTTAGTACCATTTTTATGTCTTTTGTATGATTTGGTCAGGGTTTGAACCCATGACCTTTCACATCTGATGCAGATACTCTAACCGCTTAGGTCAGAGTAGTTGACTTTTACTATATAAAAAAATTTTGGTCTTAGTGATTCTAATAAGTACATGCATCCTGTCACATGACCTTGATGTGGTGCCTTTTTTCATTGGCCAAGTTTGTTTAAGAGGCAGATAATAACTGTTTTCTTTATCTCAGTATCATACTCTGATTATGAAAGTGATAAAAAATGTCAGTACATGTATACATCAAGACTCAAGTGAGCAGCTGGTGAAACCCACAAAAACCATAGCTGAAAGTCAAAGTGAAATTTCTGATGAAGAATTGGATTCCACAATGGCAGAACAGAGAAAGAAACGTACTATCACATTAAGAAATTTCTTGAAAGCTGAAACTTTGCAGTGACCGACTGTTCTGATTATGGAGGGCATACAATTTTAGTCTATTGCAGCTTCTCCTGTGCTGTTAAGAGTATGATCAGAGGCATCAAAAAGGAAAGCTGGTTTTTTATTTGGTTTTTTGTGCCAGTAACATATTCAATAGACTAAATGAAACCTCATTTTTTTTACAAGGTTGGATTGTTGCAATCACTAATAACTAATATGACTACCATGGCAGCCATGTTGAAAATAATTGTTGCTACTTATCCTGGATTGATGGTCTTTTGTTCACAAGGTTTTCACTGAAGAACATTTAGTGATGTTCTGTTGGTCCTAAATGAAAATAGTGCCAATCTGACATCCTATATGGCCACCACTGCAGCCATCTTGAAAATCTGTTATCATTACAACATCTGAATGGATGGTAATATCAACATGAGGTTTCATTAACATCTTTTGATATCTAGCTGGTCCTAGATGAAAACAGTGCTGATCTGACATCCGCTATGGCCACTACAGCAGGCCATCTTGAAAATCTTTGTTATTGCTACTTCTTTGAATGGAATGTCATGTTGACGTCGGGGTTTTCATCAGAAGAATTGTTATGGTGTTTACTTGGCCCCGTTTGAAAATGGTACAAACTGGCCCTCAGTATGACCACCATGGTGACCATCTTGAAGATGTTGTTGCCAGATGCACAGAATTTACTCAGAACTTTCTTAACTATTTTTGCATTTAAACTAAAATTTGTATGCAGTTTTATCTTCATGAGACTTTGGCAGACTTTGTCTCCACTTTTGCATCATTTAGCGGACTTATGACCTTTACTTCTCAGACCCAATGTTTAGAGCATGAGATTAATAGTTGATCATTTTTGTTGTATCTTAAATTGTCCAAATCTTGGGTGTGCTCGTTTGTCATGGTCATAATGTAAAAAAAAATCTCCCCCACTTTTTTTTTGTTTTTTTTTGTTTTACATGTCTTTGTTAGCAAATTTGTCATAGTCTCTAAAGGTGATAAAAATTAAAAGTGGTATTTAATTTACATTATAAACTACATTTTTGTAGATTAAATTATCCCAGCATGTTATAATTTATGGAGTTGCAGTGTAAAGTCACAATGGGCCACTAATTTTAAGTATTTTTAGGGTGATGTAATGCAAACAAGGACTAGATTTCCGGAACAATTTTTAAGAAAGGCACAGTTTGTTATTTAATCAGTTGAATATTGGTCAGGAAAAAGAAAAATCAGAGACCTTGGAATTGCTTAAAGTTAAGAAGCAAATATTAAAGAAAATTTCGTCCACAACCCCTTTCATGTTAACTGAAAATTCAAACTTGTAAATATTTGTATGAGTTACTTAAGCACTGCATATAGGTTTTAGAATATCTTCGAAGAAAATTTGATAATGAGGTGCAGACCACAGAAGTTAAGGTGGAAAACTCAAAGCAAAACATATGGATTTATTTTTAACCACTACTAGTGCATTAAATGTTATCTTTTATTTTTCTTTGTCTCTTTGAAATTTAGTGTCTTCCCAAAATTTGGAGATGGGGACACATGTTCCATCTTTTGGGATCCACCTTCTTTTGTTTTTGCACAGTAACTCTCTTTTAGATATTGTTGGATTTCAACCAAATTGTATAGGAATTCCGATATTGATGGATTTCAACCAAAATGTATAGGAATTTCGATATTGTTGGATTTCAACCAAATTGTATAGGAATTTCGATATTGTTGGATTTCAACCAAATTGTATAGGAATTTCGATAATTGATAGATTTCAACCAAATTGTATAGGAATTTCAATATTGATGAGGTCTTCATAGACCCAATCACTTTAAATTCTTTATTGATGAATGGATTTCAACCAAAATCGTCAGTATTCAGTGTTGTTATTTAGCAGAGATATAAGCCCAGGTTGTTGGGTCTGTTCAATTCCATTTCTGCACAGTAATTGTTTTAATAGGATTCCAGTCAAATTTGATATGCAGCTTGATGATAAGAAGACCTTGGCCAAGATCGGTTGTGTACACAATTTAGCAGAGTTGCAGTCCGTAATTGCCTGACCCACTTGTTTGCGTTCTCCACATGATTGACTCACTTGTTGAATTTGAAACAAATTTAGTCCACATCTTGATATTAACGTGATCTCGCGGCTGAGTTTAATTGTCAGTTGCAGAAGATCATGTTCCACACATAACATCCTTTAGTGGCATTATTGCCTTTTATTGTGTCACTATCCAACTTTCCTTTCCATGCAACAATTGCCTTTGTGTCCAACTTCATGTTGATGTCACATTAGCCAAAATTTGATACTTTTGTCATGAGATCTGCATAACCATTTTGCAGGGATCTGGGATCTGATTGTTGAAACCACCCTTTTTTGTTTTGAAACAAGAATTCCTTTAATTATTGTTGGATTTCAAGAAAATGTTACTTTTATTTTTGCTGTGATCTTGACTTAATTTGGTCATCACATTCGTTTATCATTGTTTAATATAGTTGTGGCAGCTGAATGTTGGACCCACAACTTGTATGCAGCTTTATGTTGATGAGACCTTGCCCGGGTTCCATTTTCAGTTTTCTAAGTCTTCAGTACTTTCTTCCTTTTCAGATGTACCTTAATTTATTTACCATTTCACTGTTGTTACCTTGAGCTCTCATCTTAAAAGCTACACTGTCTTATTTTGTGCAGTTTAAAAACAAGGCAGTTATTGGGGGTTCAAACGTGGTTTAGAAACAAGCGTTTACATCTGTACATCTTGGCCCATATGTAACTCACAAGCTGCTTATGGCTGTGTAAGAAAGTCTGCAAAAATGTATTTTCTGTTTGTCAAATCTTGCATTAAACAGTAGATATTTACAAGATGGACATGAGAGACATTGGCAGGACAGTGTGTGAAAATAAAGAATTGGTAGAGTAAAGAAACCGCAGGCAGTTATATAACTGAAGAATGTGGTAAATATAACTGAGAAATAAAGGTGGTGAGACAGCAGAGTAGAAAACAAGCATTATTAATTTAACATGACCTCTCTCTCTCTCTCATTTGTTTTTTACCTTGCAATCTTAAATTTGCCCAGAATTTGGGCTTGTTTTTGGAGTCATGCAAATAGATTTGTGAAGCACTGCTTTAATATTCTTTGTACAATTAATGTGTACTGGTTCACATTCACTTGACATAATTACGTATTTTTGTTTTGTTTCCTTTTGTTTAATTTTAGAATCATCATCTTTGTCATTGAAAATTCTGTAGACAACACAGTTTCTAAGAACAATTCAGTAGTTCTGGACAAGTGTCCAGTTTATGGGCATTGCACATTTCTGTGTACCATTGTTCTGTGATTTATTTCAGGCAAGCCTTCCAAAGTCGCAACAACCCAAGCAGAAGGCAGTCAAGAATGTGATGCCCAAGGCTCCCCGAGTCGGTGGAAAGCGATAATTCTTTATGTAACATTAAAAATAAATGGCCTCTGGTTGAAAATGAATAGTTCTTACATTTTTCTTTAAACCTAGTCATAGTCGACTGAGCTTATGGTATGGGCCTTATCCATCATGTATCATTTATTCACAATTTTTATTTATAGCTACTATAGAACAAAAAATCATTTGACCTGTCTGCACATGATTTTACATCAAAGATTTTGGTTTTTTTACGAGTCAAACTTCAAACATGAATAGCATAATGTATAAAATATTATTTGTTAGAGAACTTAGTGAAGGATACTGAATATGCTAAAAAGCTTTTGCCAAAATGAGTCGATATTTTAAAAAGTTGATCAAAATCAATTTTACCAACATGACAATGCATTTAAACTTTACTTAAGAACATTTCTGAGTAGAATATGTCTTAAAATTGCTATGACATGTACACATTTTTGAATACGTGCTAAAATTGATATGACATGAACATTTTTGAATATGTGTTAAAACTGCTATGACACGTACACATTTTCTATTGATTTTGTTGCTTTTAACTGCACTTTTAATGCATTTTTCATAGCTGCCAAGTGTCCCATTTTTGGCATATTTTGTACCTAATATGGGTGTATGTTTTTCTTTTTAAAAAAAAAAAAAAAAAATTTTCTGCAATTTTCTGTTTAGAACAGACACCTGGTTCCATTCTGAGAGTAAATGTAACACATGTATATAGGGATATAGAGTTCAAAATACGATTGGTTCATTCGAAATCAAGGTTACCATGCCTGTCTTTAACCACCATATTGCACAAAGCAGTTAACGCTGTCACTGTCTCTCATCTTTGTAATATTCAACTTCAAGTCATTTTCAAAAACAAATAGAAGATACAAATTCTCCAGCAAAGAAAAGAAAAAAGAACTGGAAGGACAATTGTGCCATTGTGTTCAGAATTGTGAATTCGCAATTGGGCATGGAGGTGCCCATAACATAAAACAGCACGAAAAAGCCAATAAACATCAGCTTGTGCCTTCGTCATCAACAACACAGCCTAAACTTGCAACGTTTATAAATACCAGAGAGAACTTTGATGTAATTCGATAGGAAGTTTGTTTTACTAAATTTCTTTTAGAAATGAACCTTCCTCTCTGCATTGCTGGTGATTTATTGGGCAATTTTTCAGGCAGTAAAATTGCAAAGGATAACTCATGTGCTAGAATGAAAACAGTTCATTAAAAAAAATAGCAAAGAATTCAGATCATCAATGAAAGATGCTACATTGGAATTGATTGATAAAGCAAGATGTGGAAAGGGCTCCTATAGAAGTTGTGGCTGAGTGTGTGTTGCACTCTTGCAACACCTGCATCTTGACATGAAATAATTTACTGTCCTACTTTACTAATGGTTGTAGATGTTATAAATAGTTACATAAGCATTGATCAGTATTCTTGAAAATAGGTATTTATGTCGTAAGCAGTCAGTATTTTTGTACTTGGGTGGGCGGGTGGGGGTTGGTAGCTATGCATTATAGGCTACATCATGCCAAGGAAATGGGAACCAAGTGTCATACCAAAGGTTACACTAAGGAAACCAACTTGAGCAGGCCTGGGTGAGTACAGAGTTGCTGAATCTTGGATTACCAGTCCAACTTGAAGAAAACCTATATGTGCCTTAATGGCATGTATTTTGGAGGATGCACAAGTGCAATAAAGTACCAGCAATTATTTTTAGCTAACCTGGCCTTCAAGGCCAAGTGAACTTGTGTTATGCCCTAAAGCAATTTTGTATCATTCATTATCTGGCAACAGTTGCCATTTTTCAGCATTGAATGAGTTCTTCTCCAGAACCAATGAACAAATGATTTTGATCCGATATCAAAATTAAAACCTGCCTGTCCATCGACAGTTGCTATCATTTGGCTCTTTTCAATTCTCAAAAACCTCCTGACCAGTTTCAACCAAACTTTGCACAAAACTTTCTGGCAATAAGTCCTTTAAGATTTATACAAATGATTCCATTTTCCCCTCCAACATGGCCCTCTTTTCCAAAGCTAAAAAAACTTTTTATTTCACTTCTAATGATTTCTTCTCAAAAATTATCAAAATTTTGTACAATAGATACCAATTTGCCATCAAATATGTTGAATGGTGCTAAAAGAAAAGAACAACCTTTGAACAGCTTGTTCAAAATCGCTTTATAAAATTTGATTGAACTTGGCAGAAAGCATCCTGGCATGAAGTCTTCATGTTATGCAAACAATATGAATCTGCCATCAAATATGGCTGCTGTTGCTAAAAATAGAAAGTCTTCAACAACTTGTAACTAACAAACTTAACAGAATTTGATCAAATCTGAAGACAGGTGTCCTAGTTTGAACATGTTTCAGGTTTATACAAAAGATTGTTTTTTAACTAACACAAAGCATCCCAAGATAGGGTCCTTTCATTGGTGAACAAATGCTGATGTGCAATTGAATACGAAGAAACAAACTAGAGAAACCTTGAAATCTTTCTTTTTGTAACATGGAATCAACAACAGAGGAGAAAGGGGTAGGTACTGCAAGTCCACTCTTTGGCCAAAAAATTAAAAAAATTTCCAAAGCATTGTTGATCTGATAAAACCATGGCAAAAGCAATGTATCAACATTTGAAAAACTCCAAATTGCAATTATTTTTTTAAAATTATTTGATGAGATGTCGTACACACATCCACATGACATCATACTTGGCTATAAAATAACCATTTTGTGCTAAAACTGGAGCTAATGCAGCAACCAAATATTTTTCAGAATATCTAGGTATGCAAGAATAACCTTTACTAGGAAATAATTTTGGTTGCCACGTGAAAAATTATACAATTTATGTCCTATGCATTCATTGGTACCTTCCCATCTCTACAGTGGTCAAGTATTAATCACATCAAAGCTGATGTTTCTGCTACAGTGAACACAAATAATTCTGACATGCACCACAATGAATACGTGTATATTGTAAAATGTATACATATGGTAAAATGCTGTGAAATAAACATTTTATTTTCTTCCTAAGTAAATGAGCATATGTTAGTCAAAAACAGCAAATTTCTCCATCTTCAAAAGACCTCACAAACTTTCCAGTACAATTAAGAATGTTTTATTATTTGACAGAAGACGCTTTTTTAAAACCATGTACGCAAATTTCAAACTTATTCTCATTTATTACTGCCATAATGAAATTACAACTGTTCTTAGCTCAACAATTCTGCCCCTTATTTTCTGTCATTCCTTCATGTGTCATCTATCCAGAGACTTGAATTCGCTTGAAAATAACCCTGAAAGCAATGTTTTTGAATACTGCTATATCAACTGGTTGCTTACATTTGTTATTACCAAGATCATTATTGTTTATCATTCCACTGTTTCCTGATGCTAAATAGTAGAAGAATGGCCACATTGAGAAAAAATTTTTGAGGGGATATAGCCTTTTGGGGTCTATTGTTTACATCTTTCCCAGTGCTGAGTTGCTGGATTTTCAATGTTCTATACCCGTTTTTTTATATCTTGCAACTTGAAATGTATATGTGCTTGTGGATCATCAAAATTGGGCGAGATGGTCTACCATGGCTGCTCCTTTTTTTCAAATCAAATTCTAAATGAACGATTCAACTGCAGGCCTCTCCTTAAACATCATCTTAGAAAAAAGTCACAATGTCCCAGAACTGTGTGTGATTGTGCGCAAACGTGAATGTATATGAATTCATCTTGTGCGTGAATGCCATACTGATGCACATATAGAACATTTGTGACGTCTTCACACCAGAAATTTTGCCAATTTTCCAATTTAACTGTTTATTCTTACATTAATATAAAAGTGGTGCACATCTTTTCATGGTTCAGATCTATGTTTACATGCTTACAAGACAAATGTTACCATTGTCAGGTTGAATTTATTTGATGCACAAGGGTTCAGGAATTCAAACTTCAGAAAGAGAAAATGTTGTGTATATTTGGATATTTATAATGGACCATCTTTAATTTCCACATTATGTAATATAAAATTTAAAAACTTGGGTGGGGGGTGTATGTAAATAAATGCAATAATATCGCATGATTTTCTACAAAAATGAAATCTAGAACCATTTCCAGATTATATTAATGACTGAATACATAGCAGCTTGAGGGATAAATTCTCGATTTTTTTAATATTAAAAAAAGACAAGATAATGTTGAGTTCTATTTGGGTTAGCCACAGTAATGATGTTGATATCACGGGCAGGGGAGCATTGTGCACTGGAATACATTTGTATTAAAAATCTGTCTTACTGTAATTTTTTTTCATACCATCCATTCTGGAGACATTTTTGATATATAATAAACATGTGACAGTTCATTTGTCATCTTTAAAATAAATTTATTAAAACTGAAGTATGTTGAATGAGTGCCTCACGTGTAGTATAGTTGATGGACATTGTACTCTCTGTCTCCTACAAAGCTGATAGAAATGTAAGATTTTAGGATTAGTCATCATCATAAGGAATATTTTTGTTTGAATTATTAATAACATTAAGCTTTTCCCCGGACAGTGCATAATCAAAACAGCTTTTGTTGTTGTTGTGGGGCTTAACGCCATTTTTCAGCACTGGATAGGCTATACATGGCGGCCAGTATTAATGGTGGAGGAAGAAACCGGGAAATCCCCAGAAAGAACCACCGACCCACGAGAAGCTACTGGCAAGCTTTCTCACATATCCACATTCGCCGAATCCTAGACTCGAACCCACGCAGACAGAGGTGAGATGGCAGTGATCTGTAACGGAGAGCGTTTTAGACCACTCGGCCACTCGGGGCCCCAGCTTTTGTCACTGACGTTTTGCACATGTTTAATTTTTCTCTATACACGGTATCAACATTCAGCTATTATTAATGTGAAAAGAATATTCACTATACTGGTAAAAAAAATTATCAACAAATACATAAATTGTCTTCTTTGGGGTGATTCTGGCAAGAATATGACAGAAAGTTGGGCTAAACATGTACACGCATGAAATGTTTGAAATGAAAATGAAAAAAGGTCATCGGAGGGGTAATCCACCAAATTTAAAGGGGATGTATACATCATTTATACATTGTTTCAAAACAAAAGTTCTACAAGTCTTATCACTGACTTTTATGCACAATGTGTGCAGATGCACAATTTAGGATACATATATATATTGTGTGTGACAGGAGCTTTTTAACCTATGTATATATAGTATACAAATATAGGTACCACAATGGAGGAGAAAACCATGTGCAACTTAATTCCTAATTTCCTTTATTAAAAGCAGTCCTGAAAAAATCATGTACACATTTATGGAAGAGAAAGAGGCATATTTTGTCGGAACAAGTTTCATCTGGATCTGATACATGGGTTGAAAATGACTCTTACAGTGCCTACCCCGTTGAACAAAGCATCCTTCTAATCCAGATTTCTTGGCCAACTGATTATCGACTGAAAATGACTCTTACAGTGCCTACCCCTTTGAACAAAGCGTCCTTCTAATCCAGATTTCTTGGCCAACTGCTCTTGCATCTGGCTATTTGTTGGGTGAGTGATCTTGGGGTACACATTGACAATTTGTTCTTTATCAGTATGTCTTGTCTTCAGAATTTCACTTGTTTTGCCTAATAGCTAAATTGAATGGATTTCTCTACTCCTGATTGAGGCGCTGACTGATATATTCTACACGAGTATTTGAGGGCCTTCATAACCATTTCTTTTTTTTTTGTCCCACTGGTTAAATAATGCATTGAATGAAGGCATGATGAAGTTCAAAGTTACTGTGGTTTATGCACTGGTATGAACAAGAACCACACTACCTGCTGATCCTTGTTCTGTTCTTGTGGCTTAGGATTTGTTTTCATGGAGAGTCTATTTAGCAATTTTGATTGCCCAAAAAATGCAAGAATTATTGTGCCGCCTCTCCAAAAAGTGTTGCTTTTGTTCACCTGGACAATGCTGTAGTTAAAGACAACCACATTAAAATGCAGGTAGAAGGAACATACATATGGCACTTTTCCAATTTTCAAATGGGATAAAGTGTTAAATATATACTTTTAATATGATGATTACAAATTATGGATACAACTGATTGACTTTAACAGTTGACTGTAAAAATGTTTTACTGTGTATTCATTCTTCCTTACAAAGTCAAAACCTTGACAAATATCGTAATGAAATTGGTTATTGTATGTCTTCATAAGACCTTGGGGGGGGGGGGGATTTCACAAAAATCTGTATTGCTTATTGTGTCCTATTTGCCAAGACAAAAGAAGCTGCTATTTGGGCAAGTTAATTGTTCTTGTCTGTTGCTCGGCTGTACCAAGTAATAGGGGAGTTCAATGATGAAATAAAGATCCCACTGCTTCGTGCATCTTGTTTTGGAAACTGTTCATGAGTGTCATACTATGTAAATAAGCTCATCAAGTTCAGAAAAGAATTCTTCTGAATGACATGCTGCATGAATGCAAACTGAATACAACATTCCTGATAATGGACACTTGTGTTAGAGCTATAAAAGTAGGTTACTGTGAGTTAAGCTTTTAAGGTGTGGATATTAACTTTATTAGTATGGAACTTCATTGTTCAAGTAGGTCAAACTGCCAGATTTTCTGAAGAATAACATGTCCAGAAAGATAAGACTTACATCATTAGCAAATTATGCGATTTCTTTTCATGAAGTAAAGAAATAATTCTAGCAGCTGAAGCTATCATCAACAGTAAACCTATGGATCCTGTCATTTTCTACAAGGACTGTAGACATATTTATGCAAACCATGTGATTAGATTGGTTCACACTCCTTGCTGAAGAATATTTATTTTAGTGGTGTCTGTCTAAACAAAGCTGTGTCTCAGTTGTTTCTATGATGCTTTACAGAAAATTAAGTAGAATCCTAGGAGACAATTATTTCACAGTGATATTATGGAATTTCATAAGGTCAGTAATAATTGTTCTTAATTTGGAAGGTGTACCTAACAGAACCGCTATAACATGTACTAAAAGTTGCATGCTTAACATCAACAGTATTTTATAAATGGAGCTGAATTAAAAGATTGAGAGAAATGAAGCTAAATGGACAGTTTTTTGTTGAAATTGAACACAACAATGATGATGACTCAGGAAAATGATACCTATGTTGCACCAGCGATACTAAAATGTGATACCTATCTCACTTGTGCTGCACTTGTCAGGCAGAAATGTGATATCTGTATTGGGAGAGACAAGAGTGATATCTGTCCATGTGATGCTGCATTTGTAAGAGAAAATGTCATACCTATTTCTATCTCGTTTGAGCTGCACTTGGGAGGGGAAAAAAAGCACATGTATATACATATTTTTTTTTTATGTAGAGGTTTTTGTTTAACTATGGACATCAGACTCATTGCTTTTCTTAGCTTTCTTGGCTGCTCTAATTATTTTTCCTTTGTTTGGTTTTCTTATTTTGGTTGTGTTGGCTTGATTCTGAAAGACATGCGACTTGTCTATTGGGTCGATTATTTTGCCAAGTCTGGTTACAATTGTTGGCTTGATAAGGCGTTTAAAGGCTGTCTCTGGAACCCACGTCTTTCCAATAGGCGCCTGAATACTCTGCTCAAACTGCTCTACACTGGTGTAAGGAAAAGGGAGGTTACTCACCTATAAAACAAAAAAAACAATCAGTTTTAAGTTATAACAGCAGGGATGGCACTGGCTTTATAAATTTGTTGCGAAAACAATTGCCAACCTCAATATTTTGTTGCCAATTTTCAAAAAGTGTTGCCCAGAAAGGAGTAAATATATTTCCATGTCCAATGAAGAAACATAAGGTATTATGCCTATTTATATTATGTACATTATTTTCACCGTAATAGTTTTTTGAATGTCATTAGTTAATGACATTTTAATACTAATGTCCTATGATTGTAGTTTGCAATGTAAGATTTGTCATTTGTAATGCATATGTCGATTTCATTAATTCTGGAATTACCCCCACCCCCACCACTTACTGGCTACTTAATAAAGTAAAACTCTGTCAACCAGGAGTTCTGAAATGTACTTTTGCTGGGCTTTGTTGATAGCCAATTGCTTCCTAAATAGCCTTATAAACTGAACCACACTTGTAAACTATTCTGAGAAATGAAATAATCATACTTTGCGTTTTATATATGGACTAAAATCTGACTTCAAAGAAATGTTGCAACTGTTCACAAACTTGTCAATAATCTAAAATACATTTTGTTCTCCTATGTACATCTCTTTGATTTACCTATACTGGGTTGATCCACTTCGTGATATTTACGTAAGCAAATCAGCAATGGGCTCATCCACTGCAGTCGTCAAACATGCCTCATTAGCTATTGACAGCCTATCAAGTAATATGTGAAATGTTGGTTTATAGCTGACCTCCTTGCCTTTAATTGCTGCCATTTAAAGTGCCCAAGGGGTAGTTTTACATCAGCTCCCATCATTACTGCTTACTGTTTATACATGCTGCATGTAATGGGAATGTACTGAAGTGGTGTTTGTTCTTTCTATTTTTGAAGATTACTGAAAACAGTGTTTTCCAAAACACAACTGTGTCAGGGGGGTTTGGGAGTAAAAAAAATATTTTAGGATGGTATGCCAACATCTTGAAAATAAATTTCTGCATTTCATCATTACAAGTTCTGTCAGGCAAATTATAATTTTTTTAAACAAACTTGAAGGGCACTTCACTTATACTGGAGGGGCCTGATCTGAAATTAAAGTGGTCCTGGGTGTCAAACTATCAGATTCTTTTGAATAACAATAAAGTTTCAAGGTTTATATGCACTTGTAGTTCAAATAACATCACACAATCCTAAAATGCCATGAATGATGTGAATGGAGGTTGAGTGTGTTTTCAAAAAGGCTCCAGGGTATATAGTTCCGATTGAGACTGAATTTTTTTTCATTTCCGTAGTATTTATACAGAATGGTTAGTGCTTCAAAGGTAATCAGATTTCTTTGAAATTTCAGCAAAACTATTTTTTTCTGATACATTTAAAAAAAATAGGATTAGCTGTCGTTTGGTCTATTGTAGCCATTCCTGTTCCCACTTTGAGAGGTTGGTTGATTGTAGCTAGTCCACCTATTGGAGTGTATCAGCATACAGTACTCAGGCCAGATGTCAGCATAAGTTGATTATGATATAACAATGCACTGGTAACATTGTCAATATCAACAAAATAAACAATATATAGATTCCAGTGCATTTTATATCCAAGTTTGCAGCTTCCTTTCATGGTGCCTTTAAATTTCTCTAATCCAAACCCAAGACTGTATATACAAGTTTTAACAGCCAAAAACGTTACCCAAAAAATCAACAGATCATATATTTTGTCGCCAAGAAGAAAAAAAATTTGCAATTAGCAACAATGGTGAAGGCAAGCACAATCCCTGACCAGGACATTCTAAAAAATATATCAAGCACTTTGTATATAGTAGTATGGGGAGAACAATGAGGTAAAGAAAACCAGGAAGTATTAAGAAATCTTGTATTGGTTAGAACTGCACATGCCACCACTGTGCAATGAGCCTAGGAATGTAGCTGCAGAAGTGAGTTTATTATCAATGAGGTTCAAAGATCTGCAACATCTGCAGGCCCCACTTCTTCATACTGTATCCTGGCTGTTCAAAATATAGAAGAGATTCCTTTTTTGTCAAAACTGCAAATGGTAACAAAATTTAACTTGTGATCAATCTAGACTGTGGACAACATATAATCATGTATAGATAATAAAGCAATCATGTTGGGCTTCTGACAATATTGTGAACTTGCACCACAAATTTATATTTTCTCCCAATATTTTGGGGGAAAATAAATATAACATGGGGTGGGGAGATATGAGAGAAATAGTTCTAGGAGGTACTAAGAAAACAAATGTGAATTGTATAAAATTTTAAACAAAAATCAGTCATGGTTTCTTGCTC
The DNA here is from genome assembly GCA_016617855.1 of Megalonaias nervosa. Lineage (NCBI taxonomy): Eukaryota > Metazoa > Mollusca > Bivalvia > Unionida > Unionidae > Megalonaias > Megalonaias nervosa. Next base: position 74,005 of record JAECUM010008491.1, on the reverse strand, counting down.
ACATGTAAAAATATGTACTTCTCAAAGGCTTTCCATGTATACAATGGATTATCATGAGACTAGACACAAGTACCTTCCAACCACTTCCCTCATTTGTACATGTTTTTCTGTTATTGTTTAACACTTGACCCAGAAACTTTATAGTCCTTACAAAGTGTTGTTACAAAACTGTGCAGCAAAACACAGCTTCTGAAGGCACATGTAACACATTCATGAAAAGCTGGAAAAATCTGACTTTGCCCAAACAAATGACCTAGTTGTGTAAAAGAACCATGTCAATTTAATGAATGCATCTAGCTTAGAATAATGTTAATTTAATGAATGCATCTAGCTTAGAACCATGGTAATTTAATAAATGCATCTAGCTTAGAATAACGTTAATTTAATGAATGCATCTAGCTTAGAATAATGTTAATTTAATGAATGCATCTAGCTTAGAGCCATGTTAATTTAATGAATGCATCTAGCTTAGAATAATGTTAATTTAATGAATGCATCTAGCTTAGAATAATGTTAATTTAATGAATGCATCTAGCTTAGAGCCATGGTAATTTAATGAATGCATCTAGCTTAGAGCCATGGTAATTTAGAGAACGCATCTTGGTTAGAACCATGGTAATTTAATGAATGTGTCTTGCTTATAACCATGTTAATTTAATGAATGCATCTAGCTTAGAATGTTAATTTGATGAATGCATCTAGCTTAGAAACATGGTAATTTAATGAATCATCTAGCTTAGAACTAAGATAATTTAATGAAATCATCTTCTTTAGAACCATGGTAATTTAATGAATGCTTCTAGCTTAGAACCATTTAGAGAATGCATCTAGCTTAGAACCATGGTAATTTAATGAATGCATCTAGCTTAGAATAATGTTAATTTGATGAATGTATCTAGGTTAGAACCATGGTAATTTAATGAATCATCTAGCTTAGAACCAAGGTAATTTAATGAAATCATCTTCCTTAGAATCAAGGTAATTTAATGAATGCTTCTAGCTTAGAACCATTGTAATTTAGAGAATGCATCTAGCTTAGAACCATGGAAATTTAATGAATGTGTCTTGCTTAAAACCATGTAAATTTAATGAATGCATCTAGCTTAGAATAATGTTAATTTGATGAATGCATCTAGCTTAGAACCATGGTAATTTAATGAATGCATATTGCTTAGAATAATGTTAATTTGATGAATGTATCTAGCTTAGAACCATGGTAATTTAATGAATCATCTAGCTTAGAACCAAGGTAATTTAATGAAATCATCTTCCTTAGAATCAAGGTAATTTAATGAATGCTTCTAGCTTAGAACCATTGTAATTTAGAGAATGCATCTAGCTTAGAACCATGGAAATTTAATGAATGTGTCTTGCTTAAAACCATGTAAATTTAATGAATGCATCTAGCTTAGAATAATGTTAATTTGATGAATGCATCTAGCTTAGAACCATGGTAATTTAATGAATCATCCAGCTCACAACCAAGGTAATTTAATGAATGCATCTTCCTTAGAATCATGGTAATTTAATGAATGCTTCTAGCTTAGAACCATGGTAATTTAGAGAATGCATCTAGCTTAGAACCATGGTAATTTAATGAATACGTCTTGCTTAGAACCATTTTAATTTAATGAATGCGTGTAGCTTAGAGCCATGGTAATTTCATGAATGTGTCTAGCTTAAACCATGGTAATTTAATGAATCCATCTAGCTTAGAGCCATTTAGAGAATGCATCTAGCTTAGAATAATGTTAATTTAATGAATGCATCTAGCTTAGAGCCATGGTAATTTAATGAATGCATCTAGCTTAGAGCCATGGTAATTTAGAGAACGCATCTTGGTTAGAACCATGGTAATTTAATGAATGTGTCTTGCTTATAACCATGTTAATTTAATGAATGCATCTAGCTTAGAATGTTAATTTGATGAATGCATCTAGCTTAGAAACATGGTAATTTAATGAATCATCTAGCTTAGAACTAAGATAATTTAATGAAATCATCTTCTTTAGAACCATGGTAATTTAATGAATGCTTCTAGCTTAGAACCATTTAGAGAATGCATCTAGCTTAGAACCATGGTAATTTAATGAATGCATCTAGCTTAGAATAATGTTAATTTGATGAATGTGTCTAGGTTAGAACCATGGTAATTTAATGAATCATCTAGCTTAGAACCAAGGTAATTTAATGAAATCATCTTCCTTAGAATCAAGGTAATTTAATGAATGCTTCTAGCTTAGAACCATTGTAATTTAGAGAATGCATCTAGCTTAGAACCATGGAAATTTAATGAATGTGTCTTGCTTAAAACCATGTAAATTTAATGAATGCATCTAGCTTAGAATAATGTTAATTTGATGAATGCATCTAGCTTAGAACCATGGTAATTTAATGAATGCATATTGCTTAGAATAATGTTAATTTGATGAATGTATCTAGCTTAGAACCATGGTAATTTAATGAATCATCTAGCTTAGAACCAAGGTAATTTAATGAAATCATCTTCCTTAGAATCAAGGTAATTTAATGAATGCTTCTAGCTTAGAACCATTGTAATTTAGAGAATGCATCTAGCTTAGAACCATGGAAATTTAGAGAATGCATCTAGCTTAGAACCATGGTAATTTAATGAATACGTCTTGCTTAGAACCATTTTAATTTAATGAATGCGTGTAGCTTAGAGCCATGGTAATTTCATGAATGTGTCTAGCTTAAACCATGGTAATTTAATGAATCCATCTAGCTTAGAGCCATTTAGAGAATGCATCTAGCTTAGAATAATGTTAATTTAATGAATGCATCTAGCTCAGAACCATGGTAATTGAATGAACATATCTAGCTTAGAGCCATGGTAACTTAATGAAAGCACACAGCTTAAAGTTATGGTAATTTAATGAATGCATCTAGCTAGAGCCACAGTAATTTCATGAATGCATCTAGCTCAAAGCCAGAGACTTGGAGGGAAGCTGATGTAGATCTCAAACTCAGGCTCACAAAGTATAGCTAAAATTGCCCTGTATATAAATAATAAAACTTGGCTTGAATTTACTCTTATAAAATCTAAAAAACAATTTTTTTATATATCACCTTGTCAGAAATAATCCAACCTAATACATCACCTTGTCAGAAAAAAATATTCCAACCTAATGTATCACCTTCTTAGAAATATTCCAAGTTTCCAATAAGTTTTTCAAAACAAGGTGCTGTATTACTTCAGACCCCAAAAATGTCAACATGCATTTATGGACCTGTACCTGATGTGAGGCAATAGCTTTGTCTTTTGCTTCACTGATGATGACATTTCCCAGATTCCTGTCCCTTCTAGGTGGTACTGGTGGTGCTTTGATAATAAACCTGAAATGAAGCATAACAACTGTAAGAGAAACAAAGACTGAAAAAGACTGCTGAAATCTTTACTTCTAATGGGTCATGATCACTGTACTCCATGGTGTGCATCAAACTGGGGGTAAGGGTGGTCCTGTGGCACAGCAACACTTGAAGGCTATTTAGTACTAGGGGTACCCTATTTTATTGATTTTACTGCACATTAACAAATGAATCTGCACTCAATCTGATTTATGCAGTAACTTTTGAATTTGACTGGTTTCAGTGACAGAAAAAAGACCCCACAATGATACTGAGGAATAACATGCTCTTGCCAACCCTTTATCACATCCCCCATAGTCTGTCATATGCAATATATAGTGGACATGTATGCACCTGCCAACCTAACATAGTCTGTCACATGTGGGACAGTATGCTCCTTCTAGCCTTTATCACATCCTCACATTGCCAGTTATACGCAGTCACAGAGGACATGTATTTTTGTCTGGTATATTGACCATTGTCTTAGTTCAAAGAGTGAGGCATCCCCATAACTGTTTCAGAACAAGATGGGTCTCTGATCTTGAACTAAAACAAATAATTAAACATATAATCAATACACAAACATGTCCTGTAATCAATACACAAACATGTCTTGTAATCAATACACAAACATATATTGTAATCAATACACAAACATGTCCTGTAATCAATACAAAAACATGTCCTGTAATCAATACACAAACATGTCCTGTAATCAATACACAGACATGTTCTGTAATCAATACATAAAAATAACATCTTACTGTTATTATTCAGCAAAGGAAGAATCATTTTTGCACATGTCAGTCTCACTTATTCAGTTCATTGCCAAAATCTGTGATAATAAAAGACTTTCTCTATGTATAATTAGAGATAATCAGCAAAATTCGTGTGATAATAAAAGAAATTCCCCCTTGTAGAAAAAAATTTAATCTGAAACGCTATAGGACATACTACTATAAAACATTTTAACTGCTGATGCCAGCTGGGAAAGGTAGTTGTCTGGGTTGCAGACGCTGGACCCACCAGATTAAATTCTTTTCTATGTGAAGCTAGATCATTGAGATAAAATCTTAAGAAGTTTGACTTGATGCCAACAAATACCTTCTATTATGTCCTGGCTTGAAACATTACATTCAAATATGAGGCTTGCAGAGATCGCACTAATCTTGTGAGCTGAAATTCTTAATTGGAGAGGGAGTGTATGACCACTCTGCTTGCTGTCATTAACCACTTTTCAGCTGCAAAGCCTGGTTGTGTCATTAGGACAATGGAACCATTTGATATGAACTGGAGATAGTTCAGGTCCACTGAATGGGCATGCAGCTCATTTAACCTGCATGCTGAAACTGAAAGCATATCTGGTATGACAGGTGCTTCAGTGAGGTACTGGCTAAGGGACAGAACCCTGTCAACACCGATGGAAGATTCTGTTCCGGATTCATTGCGAGGGATTTATACCTATTAAAATTAAAATGAGCAAATTGGTCTGGTAGATATTTATCATGAACAATATCTTCTCTGCCATGATACTTGTTGGCTGACTTTTACTACCTGCACAACCAGAAGAAAAAGCAAAGACATGGCAGCACTGAGTGGTGTTGACTTACACCAGTCCTCTAACATATGCCACTTACCCTCAACAGCCTTCAAAGTGGAGGGCTTCTAGCTTGTGACATTCTATAAACAATTTAAGGTTGAAATAATTTTCTTCACTCTCCCAAAAAGAGCCAGACATGAAGAGGCCAGTCTAGGCATGAAGAGGCCAGTCTAGGCAGGGTCAAACACAAACAGGCCAGTCCAGGCAGGGTTGAATACAAACAGGCCAGTCCAGGCAGGGTCAAACACAAACAGGCCAGTCCAGGCAGGGTCAAACACAAACAGGCCAGTCCAGGCAGGGTCAAACACAAACAGGCCAGTCCAGGCAGGGTCAAACACAACAAACAGGCCAGTCCAGGCAGGGTCAAATACAAACAGGCCAGTCCAGGCAAAGTCGAACACCTGTGATGGCTGTTTGAGCAGATTTGGCTTCAGTGGGATTTTCCTAGGGATGTCTATTGCTAGACTCGGCAAATGATTCACCCAGGACTTGTCCAACCTGATGGGCCATCAGAATCCCTTTGCTGTTCTGTCCTTTCAATTTCTGTATTATTTTTGAAACCATGACCATGGGTGGAGGACAGGTAGGCACTGGCTTAAAACCTGTTCAACTGGCTTATAGTACTACCACAGTCCAGACTTCTGGATCTCGGAATGGATAGACAAAGGTAGGTAGTTTGTGATTCCGATTTTTGGCAAAAAGGTCTAACACTGGACTCTACCAAAGTACACAGATGTAATGGAAGACCGACACATGAATACTCAATGTGGTTTGAAAAGTCTGGTCCTTTCTTGACAGTATGTTTGCCATGAATGTGTCTAACCTGGGTAATTATCTTTAGCTGTAAGCACCATTACAAAGTTGTCTGACATGACAAGGACTACATTCCAGTGGAGCTGATCCTTCCAGAAATGAAAAGCAATGATTATAGTCTGGTATAGTAACAGCAGGGCTCCCCAACCATACAAACTGGCATCTGTATATACTAAAACTTTTGACTGGGACTTTTTCAGAAGATTTCCAGGTGTGAGTCAATGTTTTCATGTGCCAGTGATGTGTGATGTGAGAATGCTACTGCTTCAGTTGTGATGATAACCTACTGATTGGCTTGACTAGAAAAGGGGTGCCATTGGACCAAAAGGGCTATCTACAAAGGGCATATGCAAAGACAGCCAAGAAGAAATAAATCCACTGCCACATTAAGGAAACTGAAGAGTTGCAATAAAACATCTTGCTGCAATTCACTCCCAGTTTGAAACTGACTCCACAAGTTTGATGATCCATGCCATGCATATGCAATGGAGACTGACAAGACTGAGATTGGTCAGAAATGTCATGTTGGGATGGGTTGAGGTTTAAATTTCAGTTTCCTAAAAAGCCCAGATGACCCGAAAGTGACAAAAGATCATTCCTATCCTTTGCCTAAACTGAACATACCATGTGCAATTGGATGACACAGTCCAGAGAAACCACAGTTGTTGCTGATGATGTTGACCGAAACAGGGTGATGACACAAATGATGATTTTTGTGAATACCCATGGGCTGAGACAGAATTGGAGTGCACAAAACTGCTGCATTGTTCCTTGGTAGTCAAAATGAGGGAACTTGTGTGAGGATGACTGGATATGGACATTAAAATATAAGTCAGTATTGCCTTCTGCACCACTGTGGCATTCCTCAAATTTGATGGTACCATGCATCATGAAAGGAGAAGATAAAAGAGGAGGGGGCTAGATAAATAAAGTCAAAAACCTCTCCGAAATGTCTTCAATTATGCATTTGCTATGCAAAACCTGTCTGACCCAATATCAGTGAAAATGAAGGTGTCAGGCGCCAACTGGTAGGCTGTCTGTCGGTTGTAATGGTAGTTATTGGGAGGTTAGGGAAAGAGAAACCTTGCTTCTTATCCCCTTGAATGAACTGCCTCCTGAGCTTGGGGGACTGTTGCTGCCTAAAATTTAATTGAGGTAAAAACTAGTATGTTGCATGGCTTGCCAAAGTGATAGCTAGATGACAGCTGGAGTAGCGATGTACAGCATTAAATGATGTTGAAATGGATCATCAAGAGCTATGAATGCATTGCTGGGACATGCTGGGGGATTTTTCCCAATAGGTTGCTTTGATATTAGGGGGGTGGGCACTCATCTATAAACTACAAACTATCCATAGCAGTATGTGATGGATACAGACAAAAGTTGTCATTGACTCCTGCATCACGTGTTGCATCTGCAGTTCCAGCAGTATTTGGAAGACAGTAGAGATGCCAACTCTGCAACTCTGTGCTGCTCCAATTTTCTAGAAGAAATCCTCCATTATCATCCACTCGATTGGGATGGTGGTTGTGGGGACCACAGTGACATTCTCCACAATGCTAGCAATTAATGCCACTTTTGGATAATGGCTCAAGACATCACACTCCAAGACTTCGCAGATCTCCCCTTGCTCCTGATGTATTTCCACAACACAGTATATCAGATGATGAACACTTTGTCTTATGTATCCTCATTAGCATAAAATTTTTTACACTTTATGCTTTTCATCACCACTGTTTAACTGGAAGACAGCAATCATGAAATGGAGGAAAATAACAATGTAAATGCATTCAAAATCAAATAAACATCACTCATTACTAAAACATGCAAAAATATATATGCAGTATGTGCAAATAAACAACATGCACCAATTATACTGTGATGGAGCACAAAGCCAAAATAATCTCCAAAACTGCAATAAAAATTTCTATAAATATTGACCGAAAATGAAAAATAATGATTTGGCAACCCAAAAAAGTGCTTTTGGTCAGATGACTGTCCGTTTTTCATTGCCAACCCTAGCACTTTTCCCCCCAAGAGTAAAACAAAAAAATAACAGACAAAATCTCAAAACTGATTTGTGCATCTAACTGAGCTGGTTTTGCCCAGTATATAAAGATATAATGTTTAAAAAATACCCAAACCTACCTGCCTACCCCAATTTTAAAACAAGCGCAACAGGAAACATACATTTTTTTTGGCCTAAGAACATGTAGCAAATACCTTACTACACACTATTATACCAACATTTTTGATGAAATAGCAAAAAATATTCAAGGATTTTGAGAGACCCTTCAGTATTATATTAATAGAGTTTAGCTAAAGCTTATAACTGGTGTCACCTTGCAATGGGAATGGGGAGGTATTGGTTGAGGGCTTTTCCTTTTTTCTAAATGATATATAAATGGGAAAAAAAATTCTTTTAGGAAGGACTGGATATGAGAGGTAAATATAAATGGGACAAAAAATTCTTTTAGGAAGGACTGGATATGAGAGGTAAATAATTATATTTTTCCTTATGTTAATGTGATCATAGAATGCATACAAAGAAAAAACTATATTTAAGTCTGTAATTTAAACAGAAATTAAGAACTGTAAACTATTTTATATTCAACTGAGACACTAAAGTTTATTCCAACCACTCTAAGATATCACTCGCATTTCTCAAAACCTGGCATATTCAATTATCAAGATTCTAACATTATTCTTTATACATATCATCACACATACTTTTTTCTCTTCTTTTTGGAAGGCTCAATTCCCTCCCCTCCCCAATCTCCCCAACCTGGCAGTGCTAGATTAATGTCTTTGGGTTTCTGTTGATCTCGTATCTCACGCTTCTCACGACTGAACTCCTCAATCACATCATCATCTGCAAATGCCTGTGCAATGGTCATCCTCTGCCTATCGTCTGCATTAAGATTGTCATCTGAAACGATGTCTGGAACTGAACTTTGAAGCATCTTGGTCTCCAGCTTAAACAGTTTCTTGGGGTCAACATACACTTCTTTAGTATTCTTTTGAAGTGTTTCACCATTCTTTGTATCTCCTGTCCCCTTCCTTGGTTGTGAATCCTCAGAATCAACTCCATAATTAGGATCCTCAATTTCTTCTAAAGTTCTTTTGCGTTCAAGACCTTCATTGATTAGACTTTCTTCATGATCAACTTCATCTGTTTGTTTCTTCTCTTGCTGTATAGTTGTTTCTTCTTTCTGTAACCCTTTCTTATTGTTTCTTTTTCTTTTTCTCTTTTTCCTTTTTTTTGTTTCGGAAGATTCATCCTTGCTGTTCTCGATCTTGTCAAATTTGCTCAAAATTGTTTCTATATCTAGTACCTCATTCCTTAAGTTTGATTTCTTAGACTGAGAACCCTTTCTCGTTCTGGTCTGTGTGTACTCTCCTTTCTCTTCTATATTGATTTTTATTGCACTTTTATCACTTTCCTTCTCATTTTCATGATTTTCATTACCGTCATTATCTAAGCCATCCACCATATTGTCATTCTGACTGTTAACTGAAGTGTCTTCTTTAATTTCACCATCATGAACTGTGCTATTCACATTATCTGTGATTACAGCAGAAACAAAAGCATGAGGTTTTTTGTACAAGGCTGTATGAGCCATAGGCCTGGCCATCCAGGGATTGTCATCTACTTCATGCAGCTCGCTGTCAGCCATATTGGCAGCATCCTCCTTATCCATTATGACTCCACCCTCAGAGTCTGTGTCACTGTCTGCAAGTGGGATGGTTTTCTGTCTCAACTCTTGACTCATCTGAATCATGTCCTGAACAGACTGTCTAGCCTGAAAGAAAAACAAAATTATACTTTGAACCTGGAATTAGCAAAATACCCAAGTCCTCTGTGGCATGGAATATGACACAAAAAACTATGTATGCTGAGAGTAACAAATGAAGTAATATTTCTACCAAAATCTGATCAGATTAAGACTGTAAAGAAGCTACTTGTTAACACTGAGTAGATCAGGATTGCAAAATGTTAATTCTGGCATTACATTTTTAGGCATAATTAAAATAAGTCCTTTATCTTGGCCAAACTTTATTTTTGTCTAAAAATTATTTTCATATTTTTCATTTATGTCCAATCTAAACAGGTAAATCTACAGCCAACATGTATCTAAAGTTGCGGGAAAATGACAACAAAATCCTGTTCATCTGACATAATACTGTTTGTAGCTGGTTTCCTAAATCAAATTTGCAAAATTTATGAAATTTATGTTATTGATATATATGGAAGATCACCTCCTCCTTTCAAAATATAACAGGTCATTTTGCACAGCTGGTTCTACCATTCTAACAAAACTTCAGATACATGATTATTCTTAATCCTTAATCCATAAACCCTTAAAATAGAGACATATCAAAATAAAATGATTAATTTGTGCAATAATTTCCTGAAAATGTACAGCAGAAGAAAAAAAAGGTATAAAAGCAATAGCTAAATAAATGTAAGTCATACTAATGAGATTTGACTGCATCTGTTTCTTACCATTTATCATACTTGGCATAAATCACCTGTTTCTTACCTGTTTATCATACTTGGCATAAATCATCTGTTTCTGGGAATATTTACTGCCTCCTCTGTGCTTAAGTGACATTCTTTCCTACAACAAAGCAGCAAATGATGTCATTTTAATATCCCACATAGTAGGAAATCATATCCAAGGTTTCCAACAGAAAAAATTATTAACTGTATTAAGGAGAGGAGACCACATTTTGTCAAGCTTGCCATTCTTCTAGTGAAGGATATTATTAATGAGGTTAATCTATGGTGTAAACTGATGTATGGATACCAAAGTGATCACCATGCTGAGCTTCTGCCATAGCAGGCTCTACAAAAGAAATGAAAACAGTACCTTCTCAAACAAGATTTTCATGAATGATTCATTACTGTAGGTCTTTCCTGTTGTCAAAACTCACGATCAGTGAGTCTTGGTAACTTTGATCTTGACCATTTAAATTTCTTCCTTGCTGAAAAGGTAAACTATTGATGAATTTTTTGAAAGATGGTGTGTCTTTTTTTGGGGGGGACTATTGTGACCTTAACCTTAAAGCTGTCTTGACACATCTGTCTAGTACCTTCCAATATCTACTAGCCCTCTTCAAAGTTTTGTACCATTATGTAGTGTGTGATTAAAGCTATCTTACACAAACCTTTTCCCTTGTTTGTGCCACAGTGCCCTTGAACCTTTGCCCCTCAATTTGATAGGTTTCTTCCCTTCCCCATGTGCAATCCATCCACAAACTTTTATCAAGGTATGTGGTCTAGAACTTAATGTCCAAAAAATTGGGCCTTTTAGACCCAAAATATGTCTTTCTTATCCTGAGAGCAAGCCATTCACAATGTTTGGTCAAGCTACTTGGTCTAGATCAAATGTTATTGTGTGAAATCAATTTTCGTCCTAAAGTCAGTGACTTTGATCTTTGACCTTATAACAACAGAATCAAAAGGCTCCTTTCTAATCCCAAGAGCAAGTTATCCCAAAAGTATGGTAAAGATCCATTATCTAAAACTGATCAATTGCCACAGATGAAAAATGTTAAAGATCTGACAACTTGAAATTGAATATGATATATAATGGCAGATGGGCAAATGGTGATGGGCCTGAATTTCTTACAATCTACCAGCATGCTTGTAAATCACATTATGCCTCACACCATTGACAGACATAGTTATATTAGGCAGTACTAATGGCATGTATTAGGGTTTGAGTGACATATGCTGAAACATTCATTATGCATAAACATTTTTTTCTATCAGTCACAGTGAAAATAGCTTTTGGATTTTAGATTCCTAAACCAAGAGGCTTCTTCCTTACCCCAACTGCAATGTATCCATTTAAGTTGGTTAAGATCTTCTGTCTAAAAATAAAGTCATTATGCAGAAATCAACAGAATAATTTCAGCCTTCTGTTTACTAAGTCTTACTGGTTAACTCCATCCTGAACATAAAAGCACCATGTTTGTTGTTCTGGGATTAACTTGATCTGTTAGTTTGACTTCAAATGTTTTTACTTCCAAAAACATCTAAGAATGCATACTCTGGTGTTTTGGGTGAAAATCCCCCAAAAAGAACATTCAGTGACAGCCATAATGTCAGAATGAATTTCTGGGCTTCCTTCCATGGGAGACAACTCTTGATTAAACAAGGATAATGCTGGATAACCAGATAATCTTTAACTCTTAACGGATAGAGGACGGTTTCTTTTGACTAGTAATACAAGATGTCTGTTTTTACTTCTTTTGTCTAGTAATATGTCTGTTTTTTTCTTCTTTTAACCACGATGGGATGTGTTTTGACTAGTAATATAATATGTCTGTTTTTTCTTCTTTTATCCACTATGTGATGTGTTTTGACTAAAATGATTTCTCTGTAATCAAAAGAATATTGTGACATAGATTTAAACATAATTAGGTATATAAAAAAGGACCATTTACCACTTCTAGCTAACGTTTTTATTTGACATTATGTGGATATATTTATGTAATCTTGGTTAAGCTGTAAAATCCAGTAGATCTTTTTTGTACATTGCTTTGATATGTTTTGTACATTGTATTGATATGTTTTGTACATTGTATTGATATGTTTTGTACATTGTATTAATATGTTTTGTACATTGTATTGATATGTTTTGTACATTATTTTGATATGTTTTGTACAATGTATTGATATGTTCAGTACCTCTATCCTCTCTTTCTCCAGCTGTTTCAGTTTTTCCAGGTAAGCCTCTGGATCTGTCTTCTCCAGTTCTTCTAAGGCTTTCATCTCCTTCTTCTGCCTTTCTTTTCGCAGATGTCTGTGGTAGCTAGAATTATTAATTATTAGAATTAATTAATTATTAATTATTAATCTACAGACGGAATTTACTGTCAATGTCTGTGGTAGCTAGAATTATTAATCTACATATGGAATTTACTGTTGATATTTGTGGTAGCTAGAATTATTAATCTATACATGGATTTACTGTCGATGTCTGTGGTAGCTAAAATTATTAATCTACATATGGAATTTACTGTCGATGTCTGTGGTAGCTAGAATTATTAATTTACACATGGAATTTGCTGCTGAAGTCTGCGTTAGCTAGATTTATTAATTTACACATGGAATTTTCTGTTGAAGTCTGTGGTAGCTAGAATTATTAATCTACTGATGGAATTTGCTGTATTCAACTCCACATGCTAAAACACTGCTGCACATCTTGAACAGATAAAAAGTACATATAGTCAAACTAGTCTATAACATACTCTAAAATCAAACCAGTTTATGACATACTCTACAGTCAAACAAGTCTATAACATACTTTACCATCAAACTAATGAATAACATACACTAGTCAAATTAGTCTATAACATAACATACCTCATCAACAGGTGTCCTTTATATAGAGTTGAGATGTATAAAAGAAATGAAGACAATGAGGTCTTAAAGGTCTTTCATTAACAGGTTACTAAATTCACTGTCCTTTTTTGTGGATTTCACTTCTGCTTCAAGCCACACAAAAACAAATGAGCTGACAGTGGAATGGTGATTGTTATCTGCTTGCATGGTGCATAATTCATGGATCTAATGTAGTTACACTTGACACCACAAACAGCAACAATGACACTTTTGGAAATGTGATATGAAATTTGGTCTTAACTTTGCAAGCAAGACAAAAATGACTTACATATGGATCTAATGACACATACATAGATTTAATGACACATACATGGATCTAATGACATATATATAGATTTAATGACATATACATGGATCTAATGATATATACATGGATCAAATGACATATACATGGATCAAATGACATACATGGATCAAATGACATATGCATGGATCAAATGACATATACATGGATCAAATGACATATGCATGGATCAAATGGACCTTCTTCGTGCAATCCTTATAGCACCTCAACATAATATGCACAACAAATAATTCCCGATGACCTAATAAAATCGGAAGCTAGCTAAGTCTCTTTAAATTAAGTAAATACCCTACAGCTGATTTTTGTTTTAATACTTTCAAGACCACTACAAATGGATCAAGATTGAAACTGATATACTTCCTCCTACAAAAAGTCATAGGGACTCACAACATGTATACAGCACTTCATCAATAACCAACAGGGTCCGAAAACATCGACCGCATTATAAGTGAAGGCTCGACTTACCAAGGGACCTATAAAAGACCTAATAGAGGTATGGAAATCTAGGTAAGCAGGTGAAAGGAGAGGAGGTACAGGTTACATCGCTGAATACTTGTGTTGAAATTAACTGTGAATAAATGTCTTTCTAATGGTGTAGTTTGTTTATCTTCATAACTTCCCTTTAAATTCAGGATAGACTGTATTGAAGAGATCAATAAAAATATTATTCCACATGGTTTCTGTACTCTTAACATGTGCACCCCCAAGCACAATGAGTATTACTTCATTTTTTTTGTGTTGAACTGAATTCTAGTTTTACTGTTTGTTCAAAATTAAACAAGATTTCGTTTTTCAAAAAGACTGCCATTCTCCGAGAAACAACAATAATGAAACTTGTATTGTTTTTATTGATGGATTCTTCTGTCTTTCGATTGATCGATAGATAGATAGATTGATACAAACATAAATGGGTCTAAAAAAATCTTTTAAAAAGTAAATGAGAACACTTTAATTTGCAGCTGGTGATGCACTTGACAAATATCACTTCACATTCATTGCCTGATTCATTAAGCATATCTCTCTTGACAACAAATTTTGTTTTAGTCTATGATGACACTGGAATATCCAAAGACATCCATGGCTTGCCACGAAATTAGAGTCATTATCCATACTTTTGCCATTTCTCTGCCTGCACCTTAAGACAAGTTCCAAAGATAGGAATACCATGTTCATATTGCTGTGTGAACCAGGCGTACACTGCATCATCTAATTCAATATCGTTTGCAGTCTGTGCCTGTTTTCATTTGAATCCACATTATGTGTACTGTACATCAGAGCAGTATGAGCAGAATTGTTTATATGACATTAACAGCAATAAGAACAGAGCATAACACTTTACATGCTCTTTATATAATAATACTTTAATTTTTAATTATCATGTAGGAACTAAGTGAAAATAGAAATAATAGCTATTAGCATGCATATAAATGGATTTGCTTTCTTGGAGATTTTCTTACAGACTTACTTCTTGCTTTTGATTTTTTTCTGCCATCTGGATTTGGCCTCTTTGTAGGACAGCAGTGCTCTGTGCTTTTGTAACTCGGCTCTTCTGGCTTTGGCCTACAGGTAAACAAACATTAGTGGAAAAAAGTCACTCTTATTTCACAAATACACTTTGTATTTGGTGTTAATAAAAAGGCAAAGAAGAAATAAATAACTATATGATGCTACTGTGGTGCAATCAGTCATGGCATCTATTCCCATCTGAACATGCATTTATTGAAGAAAAAAAACCTGTGTAGTGTTTGATGTTGTTGTGTTTTGAGGTTAACACCATCTCTCAGCGCATGTTAGTCAATACATGCTGGCCAGTATAACTGGTGAAGGAAGAACCCTGGAAAACCCTGGTAAGAACCACCAACCTACAGGGAAGATATTGCCAGCTTTCTCACATACCCACGCTGGCTGAGCTTGAGATTCAAACGCAGGTGGACACTGTATTGGTTGAAGTTTGACTGATAATGTGCGGTAAATTTTATAATACTTAAATTGTGTTTTATTGTTCAACCGTATTTTCGACTAAGCTGGTTGGGTGCAAGGATCGGTATCACTATTCTTTAAATAATAAGTACCAAGGATGACAAAGTTACCTCCCATTTATGGTATAAATGTATCATAACTGCCTTGTAACTTCCTCTCTTTTATATAAAGTCCAAGGAGCCGGTAAATGAAAGTGTTCCTGAACACTTTTGTTAACAGATTGAAAAGTGTTTTCAAAAACAAACAAAATGTCATCCCAACGTCACCCCTCTATATTCCCTTAACATTCTGGTCAGAATGGATACTGCTGTCATTTTTTTATATTTCTCAGTGTGTCTGCACACTATAAAAACACAAATGGGAAAAATGCTAATGGAAAACAAGTGCATTTTCTTGCTAGGGACAGTTGGCTATCATATCAAGTCAAACGACTAAGTCTGGCACTTGTCAACCAGATCGCAATGTAAAGTGTATTAATTGTAGTCATGTAGACACCATTGCTGATCTTAAATAAAATACAGATGGTCCTAAAATTTAATATGAAAGAAGTGTGTTAACGAAGACTGTTCATTCCTGAAAATTAAGCAATCTGCATTTTAGTCATCATAAAAAGTTATAGACAACAATTATCGACTGCTATGGATTTCTACAATGAAAGACTGGCACTAACTTGCATCAAGAAAAATGAATGCCAGGTCTAATCATTACCAGTGCTGGGGTAGTTACATTATTTCCCAGTATGCAATGCTTTCACTGTGACATTATAGTATGCAATATTTAATCTGGTTTAAACTGGATCACACCTCCTGGTTACCAATGTCTAAAAATGTTGATGGACTTTAACTCTGAATTTGTCCTGTGCATTTCTTGGGTCATTTATACAATGCTCTTCCAAGGAAAACTGGTAAATGAGAAGCAAAATAAAGTGAGTAATTGTTTAAAGGTACGTATAATCAAATTCTAAAAAATGACACCTATAGCTGAAATAGTCTGTAATGAACCACTACATGACCTGTACTTTAGTATACCACACACAGTACTAAATCTACATGCCCTGTATGACCTGTACTTTATTATAACACACAAAGTACTAAATCTACAAGCCCTGTATGACCTGTACTTTAGTATACTACACATAGTACTAAATCTACATGCCCATTAAAGTCTGATATTTATCTCAGCAACACAAAAGTAATACTTACAAGAAAAAATACAACCCTACCCCCCTAAAAAAAACGGTATTCATGCTTCTCATATGAGATGTGTAGTATTTTAGAATTTTTAAGTTCCAAATGTTTAACACATGTCTCTTTCAAAATTGTATTCATTCAATACGTATGTTGTATTCAATACATTTTTGTATGTATCACATTTCTAGGTATGCAGAAGACCTCAGAGATTCTCCACAATATTACTGTCCAACAAACACAAATTTTAACAATTTGAAATCTCTCTTAAAAAGGCATGGACTGGACGCATTTGATGCAAATACTCTAGAGTAAGCAATAGTAAAGAAGTTGCTTCTGCTGCCATGAACTATAGCAGAGAAGCATTTTAATCTGTTGTGTGTGTAGTATTTTAATGTGTAGCCTGTGTAGTACTTAATCTGTTGTATGTGTAGTATTTTAATCTGTTGTATGTGTAATATTTTAATCTGTAGCCTGTGTAGTATTTTAATCTGTTGTATGTGTAGTATTTTAATCTGTTGTATGTGTAGTATTTAATTGGTTGCCTGTGTTGTATCTAATCTGTTGCCTGTGTACAGTTTTAATATGTTGCATGTGTAGTATTTTAATCTGTTGTATGTGTAATATTTTAATCTGTAGCCTGTGTAGTACTTAATTTGTTGTATGTGTAGTATTTTAATCTGCTGTATGTGTAATATTTTAATCTGTAGCCTGTGTAGTACTTAATCTGTTGCATGTGTAGTATTTTAATCTGTTGTATGTGTAATATTTTAATCTGTAGCCTGTGTAGTACTTAATCTGTTGTATGTGTAGTATTTTAATCTGTTGTATGTGTAGTATTTTAATCTGTTGTATGTGTAATATTTTAATCTGTAGCCTGTGTAGTATTTTAATCTGTTGTATGTGTAGTATTTTAATTTGTTACATCTGTAGTATTTAATTGGTTGCCTGTGTTGTATCTAATCTGTTGCCTGTGTACAGTTTTAATCTGTTGCATGTGTAGTAATTAGCCTGTTGTATGTGTTGTTTTAATCTGTTGCATGTTTAGTATTTTAAGCTGCTGTATGTGTAGAACTCTTGCATGTGTAGTATATTAATCTGTTACATGTGTAGTATTTAGTCTGTTGTATGTCATTAATTTGTTGCATGTGTAGTATTTAATCTCTTGCATGTGTAGTATTTAATCTGCTGTGAGTAGTATTTAATCTGTAGTATGTGTAGTATTTAATCTGCTGTGTGTAGTACTTAATCTGTAGTATGTGTAATATTTAATCTCTTGCATGTGTAGTATTTAATCTGCTGTGTGTAGTATCTAATCTGTAGTATGTGAAATATTTAATCTCTTACATGTGTAGTATTTAATCTGCTGTGTGTAGTATTTAATCTGTAGTATGTGTAGTATTTAATCTGCTGTGTGTAGTATTTAATCTGCTGTGTAGTATTTAATCTCTTGCATGTGTAGTATTTAATCTGCCGTATGTGTATCATTTTAATCTATTGCATGCGTAGTATTTAATTTGTTGCCTGTGTAGTGTTTTAATCTTTGCCTGTATGGTATTTAATCTGCTGTGTGTGTTGTATTTTAATCTGTTGTGTGTGCTGTATTTTAATTCTTTGTTTAAATTCTATATTTTTTCAGAATCTTGTCAGATGCAAACTTTAGTCTACAGTTTTGCTGATTTGCTTAAAGCCTTTAGCTGCCCTCAATGTGGTCTTTGTTGCTTCCACTTAATTTTCCAACAGAGTTTCTTCCTCTATTTTAGACATGCATTACTTAGTTTACTTATCAAGCATGTACAATGCTTTTATGTTTTAGTTCTATAGTGTTGTTTGTAATTTTTAGTTCCTTTCAATTCCTGTACATCTTGTTCTCATATTTCACCCTGTACATAGTTGCTTTTAACTACTCTGATTTGTGTTTTCAAGTCTTCCAGTGTATTTTACACTAAGTGTATGTGTTCTTTCTGTATGGCCATATCCAATTTTTTTCCCTAATAAATCTAGGCAGTCCACAGCGAATCAATGCCAAATTTACAGAATCTAGGCAGCCTACAGCAAAATTGATATAAATTTTACAGAATCTAGGCAGATGTTAATTTTCCAGAATCTAGGCAGCTCACAGCGAACAGCTGTCAATTTTACAGAATCTTTGCAGCCTACAGAGAACTGATGTCAACTGTATAGAATCTAGGTAGCCTATAGCGAATAGATGTCAATTTTACATAATCTGGACAGCCCACAGCACATCGATGTAAATTTGACTGATTCTTGGCAGCCTACAGCAAACAAATGTAAATTTGATGGAATCTAGGTAGCCCAAAGCAAACAGATTTTAGTTTTATGGAATCTTGGCAGCCCACAGCAAACAGACGTCAATTTTAAGAAATCCAGGTGTCCCACAGTAAATAGATAAAACAACCTTTAAAAATAGCACATTTTTTACACCGTCATACTGCATATTCCAACGTACTTATACTCACATGTACAAACTCAAAATAAATTACAATCCAAGGAGAATTGTTTAATTATTCCTCCAATTCCAAAACTTTCAATTTCTTTAACATACTGTCTATAAACATTACCTTTCTCACTATTTATCTGCATCTTCCTTTAATTTTCATCACTGCTGCCTTTTGTCATCTGTTTATAGTCCAACTGACTGGTTTCTTGTCATCGAAATTGGTTTCTCACATTCAGGAAATATATTTCATGTACCAATGTATATTTTATGTACCAATGTATCACATTTCATGTACCATTGTATCATAGTTCATGTACCATTGTATCATATTTCATGTACCATTGTACCATATTTTATGTACCATTGTATCCTATTTTTGCTTAAGCACTTTTCTCCTACCCATGTCTACAGATAAAAATCCAATTCCAAATTTTTTCGTCCAAAAAATCTCATTATTACATCAATATAATTTATAATGCGGATTTTTCACT
The DNA here is from genome assembly GCA_016617855.1 of Megalonaias nervosa. NCBI lineage: Eukaryota > Metazoa > Mollusca > Bivalvia > Unionida > Unionidae > Megalonaias > Megalonaias nervosa. Next base: position 54,383 of record JAECUM010008491.1, on the reverse strand, counting down.
TAAATACTAATACGACAAATTCCTGAATCATTAGCATCTCTGCTGCGGATGTGAGGGCTGCCTAGGTTCCCTCTGCCAGTCCATAAGCAAAACAGTCCACTAGTCCCTGCTAGTCCATAAGCCAAAACTCTGGTACTGGGATCTCCAAATATAAAGTGTTCATAAATATAGATAGAAATTACTCCAATTAATCTTATGGTCATTTTCTGGCATAGGAAATATGTGCCATCTCACCTCATCAAGACTCATCGCCCGCAGTGCCTCTTCCTCTGCTCGTGTCAGTTCTTTTTTCTTACTGGGGATATTCTTGCTTCCCCTCAACAATGCTGCTATCTCCAACTCCAATGGAGTATGTGGCTTAAATAGGTAAACAAACAAATTTTTACAAAATTTGCTTTGTTTCACAAGAAATGTAGAAACTTGTCACAATCAGGAATAAAAGCGTGTTTTATATTTATCTTATATTTTATTATGACGTTACCATCATGGAAAAACAGATGGACTGATATGTGTGATTTAACATTTGACAGGCTAAAGAGCCAGATATCATTAATGAAGAAAAAAAAGGTAAAATGCCTTCTTAAAATGGATATTTTAGAAAGTTAAACATTTTAATGAAATCTTTTTTGATAAAAAGGCCAATACTTTCTTGATCTTTTTTTCTCACTTGAAGCTAAATTTAGCTTTTCACAAATGAATTAACACTTATGCATGAATGAAAGAAGAGATGAGCAGCAAGGATTGACAATTCATTAATGGAGAAAGAGAGACAGACAGTCATGGGCAGGTGTATGCTATTTACCTGAAACTTGGCAACAAAACCATCCGTTGTCTGCAGTTTGAAACTTGGCTGCTGAAGTGGGAATTTAAGTTGCTCTGCCTGCAAAACAGAGACTTACTTTGACAACAGCTATCAAGTTTATAAAGCAAAGAGATTAAGGTCCAATTACTTAACATGTGTAGTACATTCATTAAATACTCAGTTGGCATTAAGTAAAGACTGTATATTTTTGCACATAAGCTGCATCCAACTGCAGACAACATAAACCCAGATCTGCCATCACATAATGTGCTGGCAAATCAGGGTCTATGTTATTTGCTCTACTGATTAATTCTAATAAACTGCACAGAGCCAGAACTGCCACAGACATCTTACATTGTGGTTACCAGTTTGGATGCTGGATGGTCCTTGGACACATCCATAAAAATTAAATGTTACAGCAACAGTAAGAAGATGAAACAAGATTACGTTATATAGAAAATCAACAGTATACCCATTCTGACCTGAAATCAGCGTAATTTCTGCAGCAGACATCAATTTATGATTAATATAATTTCACCTTTCACACTGCATGATGATTGTTTCATTCCATAATGAGTGTGCAGAACCAGTGCAACCTGGATCACAATTATTCTATCACAAAATTAGTATAAACAGTTAATTTTGTAAACATTTCTTAAAATTACCACAAAGAGGGAGAATCTGTGACCATGTAATGATGCAAGCAAAAACAGTCCATTACATAGACAAAGATGAAAATTTCTGTCTGAGCAAATATGATTTATATCCTAAACATTTTTCTTAAAATTCAGGTAATAATGTTCATTGCACCACGAAACAAGAAAGTAATACAAGCTTCTCAATTTAAAGTTAACAAGGTTCGTACAGACCTGGTTAAAATATTTCCAGATAAAGTCCATTAGAAAATTGTTATAGAAGTACTGACTCCTCAACAATCAATCTTTTTGATGAATTTTTTGCTTTAATCAAATTACATGTACTTTGGTTTTCAATGGAACAAATTGCGGAAAATATTTTTTCAGTTTTTTCAAACAATGAAAACTGAAAAAAAACTGACCAAATTTAAGTAAAAACTAGAATCATCATGAACATCTCAAATGAGGTTTCCACAATTTAGTTTTTACACTTTGCAATTTAGGTAGAAAAAAAGTTTCTTAGAATTCTTGTGCAAATACTTCTTAAGTTGTCTAGTTACCAAGAAAAGCAGACATAACATACATGGTTTAAACTTTGTGGGATGCACAATTCCAAAATCTAATGTGAATATCCATTTGCATTTCTCTAACCGTTTTGTTCAGACTTTAATCAAAAAGTATAACAGTCTCAAACACTGTTCATCAGTGTATGTTTAAAAAGCTCTGCCAAGCCAAACACATCCATGTGTACTGCCTTCCTTTTACCATATGGAAATTGCTATGGAAGCACTGCTTGAAAAAGTTTTATATCTTCCTAAGACCATTAAGAATTGTACTCTGTGACAGTTTTTCCCTTTATGCACATTTGTGCATCAGAGATGCATGTTGGAGATATCTAATGCACACATTTTGTTGCTGTGTGTATTTTTTTGCACAAAGGATTCACATAATACAATCAGGATTTATTCAATATTTAATGCATAGGATGAGGGATGGCATCATGTATACTTCAAGCATAGGTTTTGTTATGAAAGAGTAGCTTTCCCTAATCTCACAAGCTCTCACATGATTTCCACTGAACTCAGCAACATGTCATTCAGACAAACTAACCTCAACGCTTGTCGGACTAGAAAATGATCCCCTGATGAAAATGGCATGCACTCACAATCACTAGCTAAGAAAGTGAAAGAAGCAGAATACAAAAGAACAACTGTGGATAATAACTTTATGGAAAAATGGAAAAAATAATTCCTTTGACTGGAATATGGCATATTCATTGGGATTACCGGTGTGACCTGTGATCGCAGGATCGTGAAGACTGCAAAAGTGAATAATCCTTTTGTGACAGGGTTTAAGAATTTAAAAAAAAAAATCTGCTCTTGTTTGCAACAAGATATCTGGAGAACACATTATCACTCAAGGCATTCTTTCACAACAAAGAAATCAGTAAGCTTGCAAACACAAATGCGTTATTTGGATTACAAATGTGGGGGTCATTGTAGTTTTTGTTAGTTTGTAACATTGCTGCAATAACAGAAAGATTTCAAAGTTTAAGTGTAACTTACTAAAAAGAAAATGAATCATTCTTTGATTTTTGGATAAATGTGTCGTAGGATGAAGTACGATAAAACTGATGAAAGTACACATTTTATGACAGGCAGTAAATTAATTGCCATTTGGTTAAAAGATTTATTTGGGTTTTTGTATTGGCTGATATATGTTATATGTAATGTTGGTTTATAATACTGCTACAAAAAGATTAAGGAGAATAATAAAAGTATGACTTTATATTAAAAGGAAAATGAATTAATACAATTATTTTATGAATGGACAATGCATTTGTTTGTTAATTATGTGTGTGCTTTTTTTTGTACTGTTTTAGACTAAAAGAGAGAATGTAAAGTGCAAGCTGCAATTTCCTATTTCCAGCTGAAAAAGTACGGGTCAAATGAAAATTTGTCAGTACATTCTTGACCTCCCCCCATTTTTCACTTGAATCCCTGTTCTAACACCAAGGTTTTTTTTTCTGACTCTCAATTTTACAGCCCTGTGGGATACACTGCTGTGATATGTTATAATGTCCATAATATTTCCAATTTTAGAACCTCGTCCTCTGGTATGAATATTCCAATGTTGCATGAAACCATGCCAGTACTTGGTTGCATAGGTAGATGAGGTACTGACAATTTAGAAGGATGTTTTCCCTTTCCAGCTTTGTCAATTTTGTTATGTATATCTATATTTTCTGTAACTTCTGGTATATGATTTTATTTAATTTTCGTAAATTTTATTCATGGTCATAAACTGTATAGAATATTTTTTGCTATAAATTGTGTATGTAATTTGGCTCTAATGAAAACACAAACCACGTATGATCTATAAATAGTTGTTTATGTACGTGATGACAATTAGTAATAATAATCGTAATAAGAGGACTTAAAGTGGCGCCTATGGCATAGTTTCTCAGTGACTGATGGGATATGGAAGTTTAAAGAAGAATTCTGTGGCTTCCCCACTGGTTGCGTGAGGTCATGTGAATTAAGTGCATTGTGACTTAGTACATTGCAAATCAATACTGTATGTTGTCATATGGGGCCCATTGTGAAATACAGTCGCAATTTATGGTGTATATAAGGAGAAAGCTGAGCATTCAGTTTCATTCCAATTTCTGGAGTCATTCACATTTTTTGTGCTCCTGATGTAAGTCTGCAGACATATTTTATGTTGTACTTAGATATTTTTCGAGAGGAAAAACATTTGTTTTAAACTGTTCAGTGGTGATAGAAAGTGCTCGTTATTTGGACAATAATATTATTCTAACTGTTACAAATTATTCGAAAGAATTCTGGACAACACCATCTTGACAACTTATGGTTCTTGGAGAACCAGCACATTTCCGGTATTAAAATTATATGGGACTTTTCTTTTGTTTAGGACTTTCACAGACTTTTATATGGACAAACTCGGATTCACTTCATTAAGTTCCTCTCCCATTTTTCATTTATCACTTTAATAATTAAATTGTTAGTCAAGTTTAACAAAACTTGTTGGTTTTGCTACTTTTCTGTTACTTAAGTTTGTGACCATAGAGTTGTAACAGTCTGTTTCACTGAAGAAAGACCACAGAAAGATGCTAGTTTCCTAATGGGTTGATTTGAACATATGTAAACACACTGCACCTTGATCATTTTATTTATTAAAATTCTTCCCACTTTGCTTGCCAAGTGCTTTTCTAGAAGGTATATTAAAGGAAAATATCCAAGGATTTCAAATGTCAGAAATCAAAGACTGCTTCCTGCTCGTCTTATTCTGACTGGTGTTACCATGAAAACCATACCAGATCAAATTCATGCAGGCAATGCTAATAGACTTACAATACGATCAATGAATTTTTTTTTTTTTTAAAAGCAAAAAACATTTCATTCAAATAAACTGTGAAAATCAATTTATTTTATTCAATTTACAATAGCTCAAAGATGTTTTGCCAAAAATCAAGGAGTTTTTGTCATAATTCAATGACTTTTCAAGAAGAAAGCCCCTTATAACCTAATTCCATAGTTATCCTGGGCCTCCATTAATTCTGGGACTTTTCTAAAGGTTACAACTTCGTGGTCTGGTCTTAAACTAAGAAACAGAAAGAATCAAAACCAAAAATTCATTAAAATCAACAAAAACATTATTTCTCTAAGTTACAAAGTGAAACTTTAAGAAGGACTTAGAGTATTGTGAATTTAATCCCAAATAATCCTAAATGTTCTATCATAAGTCCAAAAGTATAGTGTTTCAAATGAATGAATGAATTCCAATCTTGAATGCAATGATAAACCAAGTCTTGAATGAGCTTATGTACCAGCAGTCTTGATGTATCACAATAATATAACCCAAAATATCTTTGAATGAATTCACAATAATCCCAAAATTGTTTTAGTCCAAATGTCAATGAGCTCTTGGTAATTACAATGACTCCACAGACTGATCTTAAGATAGGAATGTATAATTTGTTTACTGCAGCATTATATAAAAACCTAAGACACAAGAAGATGACCAGGACGTAGGTAAAAAGTTTGCTTCCAGAACATTTTAAGTTTGTAAATAAGGCTCCACATTGAACAAATATCAGTAAACAATTTATTTATAACTTACAAACATGACAAAAACATGAGAATAATCAGGTAGGCCAAACCTCCATCCTCAATTATAAAGGTCAAGTACACAATACAAAATAAATATACACAACACTAGGCCTATGCCTAATCTGAGTAACAAATCTAGAAATACAATGTACACTGTTTACTTGAAAAATATTTCATAAGTAGTATGGCTTGTGCTTGACATGGTGTAACTTAAAGTATTTGTTCCCTCATCTGCATGTTAAACTTCTTTTCATCAGGAACGATAGAGAGCAACTAGCGAAGAGAAATGAAATTATCTTTTCAAAAACCTTCACTTGTTCTATGCACTATTGTTTGCCCAAATACTTTTTGAACATTTTGAATTTCCTGCCTACTTTGTACTACTGGACTTCATTTACAGTTCTAATGTATAGCAAATAAAATTTACCTTTCTGTTTTGTTCGACAACAGGGTCCCAAACACCCAAATCCTTGCTGGTTTTCTCATATGCTACTACTCTTTCAATCTGTAACAAAATCATTCAATCAGTGACTATCACAAAAGCATATTTTCATATATTTAGTTTCACATTTAGCTACAGTGACAATTTTACAAAATCCCTATCAGCAGCTTCTTTTATGATGAATTTTATTTTTAAATGTCTGACAGAGGGTAATGATTCTATTTGTAACATCTACTGATGCATGAAATAAAAAGAATGCAACACAATTTTCAACTCTTTAAAATCCCATTCTTAGCAAAACAACATTTAGCATTTCACCCCCTCTGGCTAACTTAATAGGAAAAGCTCCAAAAAGTGTGTTGCCAGTTTTCTATTTTGACTCGGACAAACCAATTCTGATGAAGAAAGTTTTATCAGCACCTGCAAGAACACATACTCCCCTCCCCCAAGCTTATTTCCTTTGGGAACTCAGGTGTTCATGTTATAATAATTAAGATTGTTCATGCATACCTTTTCTTTCTGATGTCTTGGGAGAGGGGATGGTAACACTTTATTTCTCCTTGCAACTGTTTTGAGCTGCTTTTTAAGGGTACCATGGCTGGCTGAGTCTTTCAGTGTACCAACTAACTCGTACAGTTTCACCCTCCTGTCATCTGCAAAATAAATGTAATAGGTTTATTTAGCAACAACTCAAATGTTTGGTGAATATTTCATTGGAAATTAGTCAAAGATACTTCCCCAAATTTACAAATCTACATAAAATCTCTTTATTACATTACTTAGCAGATAGCCGGTTCTTTTTGTGAAAACATATTATGCTATTTCAAGAGCATATAGCCTGCTCCTTTTGGTGAAAATATATTACTAATTGAATTCAAAGAAAACCAAATCAATTAACATATCAAAAAATATGAAATGTAACAACCACCACCACTTTTAATGAATGATACAACTTTTACAAAATATCAGATGTCATAAACATTTGGGCTTAATACTTGATGAATCCCTATCATGGCTTACACACAAACCAGATGATAACTACAAAAGGGTTTATAATAAACATCTGGGCCTAATACTTGATGAATCCCTATCATGGCTTACACACAAGCCAGATGATAACCACAAAAGGGTTTATAATAGCATACATATTACAAACTTTTAAATTCAAGACAAAAATCACTGGAGCTTCTTATTTAAACTTTACAAGACTCTTTTGGAGTACATGGATATTGTCTGGAATAATTATGGCTGACATGAAGAGATTACAAAGAAAAAATTCAATTAGAAGCAGCAAAAATTATTTATTGGGCAACATAATCTATGTCATATGCTAGAATTTTGGAAGGAACTAAATGGAAAGACTTTCAACAAGATGTTATGATCGTAACATGTTCTTTAAAACGACCCATGGTATGATTCATGGATATCTGTCAACAATCTCTTTAAAATGACCCATGGTATGATTCATGGATATCTGTGGCCTTGTGTCTTTAAAATGACCCACTGTATGATTCATGGATATCTCTCAACAATCTCTTTAAAGTGACCCATGGTAAGATACATCAATACCTGTGGACTGTGTCTTTAAAATGACACATATTATGATCCATGTACACTGGTGGACTTTGGTTCCACCAAGTGTGCAGCATGTAAATAATGGCTTTGTGTTAGATATAATCTGTAAATGCCTTATATCAAAATTAATTTTTACCGAAGTTTGTTACTGAATGGAATCTTCTCCCTTAAGAGAAAAGAACAACCCATCACTGTATTCCTTTATGTTATACTTAAACAGGAATCTAGAAAAAGTGCCAGAATATTACTATCCAAATAAAAGATCAACACAAATTTTACATTCAAAAATACAACTACCTTGTAGCTCATTAAATGATATCCTATTCAGAAATCATCTTTTATTAAACAACAACTGTTTGTTCAGTGAACCAGAACCCACACATTTTTTTCTTCAGATTATATCAGGCACATTATTATCCTGAATGGAACATATACATTGTCCAAAAATACATACATCTATTCATCCATACAGATTAACCCCCTGCAATCAAGATCTGTCAAGTATTTGTGTTATGTCTAGTTTCCCTGAGACATTGCCAGAATTTTATCCAAAGGGGGAGCTCCCACCTTGTCACAAAAATAAGGGGCGGATACAAAAAATGGAGGGGGAGTAGGAAACTGCCATATATCAATATTTACATAACACTTCAATATCAATCTGTCTTTCTTGTTGCTCCACTCTGTTAGGGGGCACCCCCCAGTTATTATGTACTTTTGAGAGAGTGATGTATGTGAGGTGAAGTTGTTTGCATTTAAAACATGCACAGTGGAGAGAATGTTGGCATACCTCTATGCTACTTTGATTTAATGTGGCTGACATTGCTTTGGATATTGTACTTTTGCAAACTGTACATGATCTAAGCACACTGATAACTAAAATGACTGTTCCCTTGTGCTCAAAAACTCAGCCTGAATTAGACTAAAGTACACTATCCATAGCAGCTATTAAAATAGGGAAAATGAATTTTGACAGACAAGACAATACCAGCTTCTGAAAGTGCAATGAATACATTACCAAATATATAAAATGTTAAAAAAGTTATCAGCTTTTTGTTTACAATTTACCTCTGAAGTTTGAAAATGACCAAGTTGAGCTAGCATTTTTTTGAAAGGTGCACATTTGGAGTAATGCCAAGCCGTATACTCTATAGCCCATATTACACCCGGGGCCCAGAGTGACCAAGTGATCTAAAGCGCTCACCGTTATGGATCACTGCCATCTCACCGCTGTCTGCATGGGTTCAAGTCTTGGATTCGGCCAATGTGGGTATGTGAGAAAGCTTGCCAGTAGCTTCTCGTGGGTTGTTGGTTCTTTCTGGGGTTTTTTCCTGGGTTCTTCCTCCAACATTTATACTGGCCGCCATGTATAGCCTATCTTGTGTTGAAAAATGGCATTAAACCCTACAACAACAACTACAACAACATATTACACCCATCAATCACACACCAAAATAAAGGGAATTAATGGTTCTTTTAACAATACCTAAGATATAAAAGGTCTTTTTTAAATAGCCAGTATAACCAGTGAGGAAACCCTGGGAAATTCTTTTTCTTTAAAATTCTAACCCTATGCAAAATGTGAAGCTGTACAACGCCACCTTAGAGCTCTACTGAAATCAGAATCTTTTAAAGATCTCACCTTTAGACATATAAGCAATAATCTGTTTATTGTTTCTGAGCTCCATCTGTGCTATATCTGCACATTAATATCATTCTGTGCTGAGATCACTCTTTCACATTCTGCTGTCTAAGGGGGCATATAACCAAAGGGATTTTAGTGTGGGAAAAAGTTTAAATATACAAGTCTGAATGGGCAGGAAATGACAGAAGAGTAGTACCAATATCAGATTTCTAACCAGCTGTATGTTGGGTGTGTGAATTTGGAAAACAAGAATATCTGGAATAGATATGGGTGAAGCAATGACAAATCTGGGTAACTAGATCAGCATCATGACAAATCTGGGTAACTGGGTCATATTCCTGCTATTTCAGCATCATTTAATGATGGTATGTTCTGGGGAGAAGGAGGCTGTCCATGTAGTAATAGTTAGCCAATCATAATATGTATTGGTGGGTGTGGGATTAAGATATACTTTAGTGTGTATATTAGATATAAATATTAGTTTGCAAAATGACTTCGTGTTTTTAATAAAATATCAATGGTCTCCCCTCACCCAGAATTCAACAGACAATACCTAACAGGTCCAACATAGTAGAGAACCCAGCAGGTCAGACAAGAAGACCTACATAGTTAGAGGGCATCAGGGTTCCTGCCACAAATTTAGAAAAAGATTTAAGACCTTTTCCAGACCAAAAAATAAAAACTTCCAGACCTAATAATGTGACAAGTTTTTTGACCTGCACAGCCAACATGATGCTTTAGGCCTAAGTTTGGAAGGCCGTATCCAGGCTTTGAAGTCATCAGCTTCTTCCCACAAGGGTTATAAACACAATGTTCAGGCATTCTTTAAATATCAGGTCCACACAGGCATACAAAAAGATCAGTCCAAGAATGTCAAATCAAATAAAATCCAATGAAATCAAAATGAATACTCACTAGCACAACACAAAACTTTATGAAATAATCCATGAAACAGGGTTAATACAGATCAGGAGAGCTGAAATTCAATGACTTTTCAAATGAGCAGTTTTCAGTTTTCAATGACTACTCATGGTATCAAGTGTTCTGCTTCAGTTACTAACTTAAAAACAAGAAACAAATACAAAACCAATACAAAAATAAATAAATGTTATATGAAAGGGAAATGATATTTTAAAAGAAAGTCATTGTAAGCCAGATGTTAACCATTGCCCTTTAGCTTCTATACTTTCTTCTCCAGCTGTAACTCCAGAGCTTTCCCTTCCAAGATGTTGCCAGGATTTTTTTACCTAATGAGGGGTTTACCCACTTGTTATGAAAATAAGGGGGGGGGGTGTAGAACAAAAAGGAGGGAGGAGGAGGAAATGGCTATAGTTCACTATATACCTAACACTACAACAGAGCTGCCAACCCTCCAGATTCGCAATTAGTGAAAAGTGGGATAAAAATTAGTGAATGTTGAATGCAATTTGTGAAAAATTATATCATTACACTAACTCCATCCACTTCAGTGGTCAGTACTGCATTATATGAAAATCCCAAAATAAAACCAAAACATATTATTTACACTGACTACATGTACTACTTTATTTGAAGCCAAATTTACTGATATACACAAACTTCACGCTATTTGTCATGATATGATACTGTGGCAGTCTTGAACTTCCTCAATCAGACTATGGTAAATTTGTTTTCAAAACAGTTCAGGCTTTTTGTCTGCTGGTTAATCTTGGTGACTAAAATTGTTGCAAATTTCAGCACGAAGGAGGCACTAAAGTTTGTCTTATTTTTCCTCACAATAGGAAATAATCTTTCACTGTCACTGTTGCTGATCTCTAACTGAGAAAGAAAGGTTGTGTTCAACAAGAAAGCTCACAAGCAATGTTTCAGCATTGGTAGCATGCAGGACTCGAGTAGGTGGCTTAAAGTACTCCGAAACTGAAATCTGCTAGGGGTGCTATAGCAGTGTGCTTTTTCACATTGTTCTGCCACATGCCCACAGGGGCTTGTATCGTTGCTTACAGTTTATCTGTCATACATGTACTACATAATAATATTACTACATGGTACATGTATGACAGGTAAATTGTAAGCAACAATACTAGCCCTTGTGCACATTCCCAATTGTAAAATTTGCAGCCACTACTCTGCGAAAGCATAATGTGCATTGATGTTTGATGGCTGAATGCTAGGCCAAATTTTGGTGTACTCCAGTCTATACTTCACTTTTTGTGGAATACAAATCTTTTTCCTTGGAGCTGAAAACATTTTAACTGCAGTGTAGCTTAATTACAAAATGGTATTAATCCAGAAGATGAAACGTCGAATGGTGAATGATTAGTGGTGTCAGCGCATATGCGGAAAACTGAGAACTCAAGCAAATTACGATATATGCTAATCTTTCAATCTCAAAAATTCCAATGCTCAAAAAGCTATCTTCATGTAGTTTCCCAACCTCTATGTGCTTTTTCCTACCAATATGCTTCCTCACATCATCCCTGCCACCATGCTCAATGCTAAAATTTGTGGCACATTGTGTGCAAAAAGCATGATGTATATTGGTATTTGATGGCTGAATGTATGGCAGATGTTTGGTATACAGTCAACTCCACTTATATGCATAGCCTCGGGACCGGACCCAAGCTATGCATATAAACGGAGTATGCATTTAAGCAGAATTCATGTAAGTTTACAATGTTCTTGTAAAATGGAAAATGGAAAATCATACAAACAAAGCTCATATGCTATATAAATGTGTTTCAGTGTATTAAACATCTACGTATACGTTTAATTCCACAATACATGTACATGTACATGTAAATTCAGATAAACACTATGAACTGTTATTGCCGAAATTATTATTGACAGTGTGTATCGCTCTTTGGTAGCAAAATAGTATACAGGTCGCTACAAAAATTAGTTCCCAGTAAAGTAATAAGTTTACGTAAAAAGAAAGACATTAAAGTCGCTGCAAAAAGTTTGCAGGTTTCTTGGTAAAAAAAAGTCCGTAATTGATTTTTGAACACAGTTGGGGCAGCCAATCTGGTGGACAATAGTCTGCAAGTTATAAAATCCATCATACGATTCGCACCCATTTGCTTCCAGAAACGATCTAATAGTCTCCAGACTTTTAATGGCAGTAGCAAAGTTTGGCAGCGGGACAGTCAAATCGTTGGTAGACTCCTCCACATCCTCTGGATCTGAATCCTTTTCTTCTTGCTGGACGTTTGAACTGATATTGGCATCTGTTTTTTCTTCATCAGTATAAAGGTGTTCATCCACCGCCACATAGCGATTGAAATCATCCAATGTCATAGTGGGTGGGTTAAAAACCTCAGTGTTGTTGTCATCGATAACGTCTTCAGTGGACGCAGTATTTTTGACAAAACATGCATGTCAATAACAGTTGGCGATGGTTGCTCCTGAAATTTGATTCCACGCCTCTCTCTGTAGATGCGAGGCATCCAGTAAACTCAGTTTTTTTGCCAATTCTGCAGCACGCCCTTCACTTCCACTATCGATGATGTTAACAACTTGACGCAACACTAGTGATCGGTATTGCTTCTTGAAGTTAGCAATGATGCCTTGATCCATCGGTTGAATCAATGATGTAGTGTTAGGGGATAGAAAGAATAGTTTGACATTAGTCAAGCGAAGATTATCACTGTGAGCAGCACAATTGTCGCACAACATGAGAATCTTGCGTTTTCTGCTTCGCATCTGTTTATCGATTTTCTTAAGCCATTCTTGCCATGTCCCCTGTCATCCATGCATTTTTGTTTGCTTCGTATGGCACCGGTAATGTCTTAACGTTCTTAAAACAACGCGGATTTTTACTTTTGCCGATTACTAGTTTTTCGCTCCCATCCATGTTAGCTGCAAGCAGCAGTCACCTGATCTTTCATAACTTTAGCCCCGGATATATCAGCACCTTTAAATGAAAGTGTTCCATCTGGGATAGCTCTCCAATAAAGCCCAGTCTCATCAGCATTAAAAATGTCAGCTGGTTCATAATCTTTGATCAAGTCCAGTAGAACGTCAGTTATCCATCATTCAGCAGCGAAGTCATCCGCGTCTTGCTTCTCCCCATGCTGCTTCTTGAACTTTATAGAATTGCGATCTTTCCATCTCTCTAGCCAGCCATTTGTTGCCTTAAAATCTGCAATGCCTAAGCCCTGTGCTAGGCCACTGATAGGCACCTGTCGACTCCTTGCTTGGGTGAACCATCACAACAGGACTTCCTCACCATCTTCCGCTTTTCCTGCCCTTTGATGCTTTCTGTTAGGACTGCTGTTACTCTGCCACTCTTCAAAAATCTTTTCCTTATTTTTCTGAATTCTCGATATCGCACTTTGGTTAACACCAAACAACTGTGCAATCGACAACTGACTTTCTTTATTATCTAACTTCTTTATCACTTCCACACGATCCACCAACAATAACGTCTTACATGTACGCTTAGCCATTTTAGATTTTAATACATGTAACACCTTAGCTGATGAACACAGAGGTTGGCCAGGGCAGCAGTCTACAATTTTCTACGATCTTTGGGATAGCAGTCTACACTTACATGTATACAGCCTTGACCTCCACTTTAGATGTCTGGACCATGTTTATGCAATTAAGCAGTGTCAAATATGTATAAAGTCAATGGTTGAGACCAGCAAATTATATGCAATTAAATGATTTATGCATTTAACCGATATTGATTACTATGCATATTAATGAAGGAAAAACAGGACCATACTTTCGCTATGCATTTAAGCGATCTACACAATTAAGTGATATATATTTAAGTGGAGCCGACTGTATTCCAAACTAAACTTCTCCTTCTGTGCAATACATTTCATTCTCCTTGGTGGTGAAGACATTTTCAAGATGTGATGCAGAACAGTAATTCAAATCAGTGCTGGCTGCGCATACGTGGAGAAAAATTCAGGCTAGGCCCCAGTTTCTTTCAAAAGCATTTATAAAACTACTCTTATATATATATAGATTAAAATACACTAAAATCAGCTATAGTTCTACTAATATCAAGACTAGCAGCACTGGACCATTTTGGCAACTGCCGATATCACAACTAGCACTTAACGGGAAAGTTTTAAATAATTGAGAAGTGGGAATTCATGAATTTGTTTGCATGCGGCGTGAATCCGTGAATTGCTGTAGAAAGTCGTGAGAGTCACGCCAAAATTGTGAGGGTTGGCAGCTATGCTACAATATCCATCTATCTTTCTTCCAGCTACGCTCTGTTAGAGTCCTAATGAAATCAAAATCATCTGTTCCTCACCAGTGTATGAATATTGTTCTATGCTGAGATGCCCCTGCTGATGGGGCATATACGAAGCTAGTTTGGCCAGCTGGAACAAGTTTGGAAACTGTTCCTTATGTTTATTATGTACATTTTTTCACTGCTCATGGGTAATGTCTTTTCGATACTTTAGCTCCAAATTAAGATTTTTCACTACAATAAGCTCTGCTTACATTTTACTTTCTTAAATCACTTGTTCTGACAGTGGTATTTTGATCAAATAAATATATTTACTTCATAATTTTATTTTTAGATTAATTATTAAATTGATCTGAACAATTAAATGGCTATATGTAGCTATGCTCAAGGCATTCTTAATCATGTATTGTTAAGGAGAACTGTTAAATTTTTGGAATTTACCCTCATTATTACATAGTATGTTTTTGTTTTGTTTTTCCACTCATAAACCATAAGATATTATGCCAAAAGCTGATTAAAAATTGAAATCACAATTTTCCGGACTTTGGGAATTTGCAAACATGTTAAAAATATAAACACTTTTTATAGTAGACTAAATTAAATAAATCTGTGATATCCCTACATTTCTTCAAGTGAATTCAGAAGACAGTGAAAACATATATCCCTATGTTATTCTTATCTAGGATAATTAAGCGGTAAATCGTCCCCGATTGTACATTACAATTCCCCTTGCATTGATTTACTCCGGAAAAAATAATAATCATGTGAATCAAGAAATATAAATCCGTGTTACTATTCACTGTTTAAATTCCACTCGTTCTTCCAAAGTAAACTAAGTAGTAAATAAAACATCCAGGCAATACTTTAAAATACTCCAAGAATAAGACGGAGTTAATCCATGTTTACAAGTCCAGACATTTTTGCTAACAATCGCCAAATGAATAGTCCAGAAGTTTACACCTCTTATGTTGATAAGCAGACCTATTAAAATTACATATGTAGTGTTTGAAAAGTTATGAATTTGTTATATGGTGTGCCAATTTGGGTCAAAAAGTTGACATACATTTGCAGTGCAACATCTTATTTCGCTTTCAAAAAGACATCAGTTTCAGTTCTGATTACATGCGTGATCCACTCAGTTCAAAACTCAATTGACCTTACGAGAGATGATAGACTGCTCTGATTATCCGAATCACGTGACATGACCACCTGTTCACCTCCGACAAACAAGCATTATTGGGCAAGGAAGTTTGTTTCAGTTTAAATGATAGATTTATTTAAAATGATTTGTATTATTCCTAAAAATGTGAAATTACAAAGTTGCATAAATTATGCTGCAGTAGACAATATTTATATTTGTAGTTCAAGTTCGTGTAGTAATAACCAAAGTGTTTCATTTCAGTAAGTAAGAAAATCAATTTTAAATTTGTTGGAGAAATTATTAATGTAAAAGGAAATTCTCTCTCAAAAATGCTAATGTATTTAGTATATAATCTTATCCTTATTAATCTTATCTG
This sequence comes from Megalonaias nervosa, assembly GCA_016617855.1. Lineage (NCBI taxonomy): Eukaryota > Metazoa > Mollusca > Bivalvia > Unionida > Unionidae > Megalonaias > Megalonaias nervosa. Next base: position 38,449 of record JAECUM010008491.1, on the reverse strand, counting down.
GCTTATGTTTATGCTGCCTTGGAAGTAAACGAATTAAAAATCAATAACAAAATCCTAAATAATTACTGTTTAGAAGTATACTGTTGTCTATAATAATGTTAAAGTTCTACTGTTCGTCAGATGGAATTTTGATCAATGATGTCTGTTGATGGAAACATGTAACTGCATGCTTAATGTATCGGTGGATAATTATCTGAAACCATTGTTTTTGTATTTCTTTATTATTACATTTTTGTATCCCCCCCTCCTTCAGCCCAATGAGAAAGTAAACAGTCACTCAAGGATCTGAAAGATTGAGACTATAAATCATTATTTTTAAGACAAGCCAAAATTAAAGTAAAAATTTTCAAACTTTCAATTATGCAGTCTGGGGTTCACTACTTCCTATACAAGAAAATAATATACATCAAAACCCAAAATTTAGGGGGTTCTACATACTTTTATGCAAAGAAACATGTTATTGTCATCATTTATTTCCATATTCAGCTGATTGTACACGTGACCACAAAATAGTCTTTATCCATCGAAGTTTTGTCTATGTTTCGGGAAAGGAATAAATCTAATTCCTCTGTTTAAATGATCTGGATATCGACTGTAAGAATTACAAGGCTCCCACTGACTTCTTTTCACCCTTATCAATCAAGAAATAACCAAATCATTGCAAAATTTGTAAATACTTATCATAATAGATTCATTATTGCCACAGGCAGCTTGTTGGAGGAAAATGGCGGACCTACGCAATGCCTTGAGGTGTCTAATTTATGTTCGCTGATTGGTTAATGGATCAGCATGTTTTATAAGTGGCGATAGGTAAATTTCAGTAAAGCTGCATCAGCTAAAATTCTCGCTTTTAGCACTTTTCTAACTCCAATAATTTGATGTAATTCAAAGCTTTAAAATAAATTGCCATCACTATCATCAGCAAGTAGGCCTATTTGCTAAACTGAATCATCTAATATGAACCAAGTTAGGATTCGGCCTTTAGGATTGTCTAGGTAGCCTGTATTGTAAACATGCATTTGTAAAACTTCCTCAATGCATGGTTTGAACTACGACAGAATGTCTTGTCCAGGACCCAATGTGACAATTAAACTTAGAGAAAGGAAAAAGTGTTAATGACATGTGAAAGGGAACAAAAAACAAAAATTTAAAACTTTTTCCAGACTTTTTAGTCATTTTTAATTTTTTCCAGACATTTTCAAGGCCTGGAAAAGAAATTTTCAAATTTAAGACTTTTTCCAGAATTCCAGATCTGTGTGGGAATCCTGGGGCATATACATAGCAAGCTAAGCCAGCTTAAATAAGTTGAGAAACTGTTCTTCATGGTTGTTATGTACAATTTTCCACAGCTCATAGATATTGCTTTCTGGTTACTTCTGCCCCAAAACAAGATGTTTCAATAACAAAAGCTCAGCCAGTTTCACATTTGCTGACTATTGTGCCAGATTTCTTATCTGCTCCTTCAGGCTACAGGTTCCCTGTAAAATCATGTGCAAATGGGTTATGCAGTTTTTGAGAAGCTCTAAATAACAATAATGATTGGACAACCGACAGGAGATGAAGAACTCTACCATAAACTCTCTTAGCCTTATACTCAGGTGAACTATAAACTCAAACCCAACATTTGGGCCTGCAACACTTTGAGTTTTAATGGTTCAACTCCACTTATCATTTTCAGAAAATAAAGTGCTAAGAGATGCAGTGATGAAACAGAAATTAGAGAAAATAAAGTCCCAAGAGATACAGCGATGAAACAGAAATCACAGCATACTATTAGCTAAAGTCAATGAATATTTACCTCCACTTTTTCCAAAGCTGAATTCAGAAATTTCTTTAGACACGATAGTTCTCTGACTGAACCTCTTACTGAAAGTAAAAAAATAATTTGTTGATTAAAAAGCTTGTTTTTTATTTAATCATAAAGCTTGTTTTTTATTTAATCATACCATTGACTTACCATATATACTCAATTAAAAATCAACTTGAATATAAGTCAACACAACCTCCCCATTTTATGGCTGTAAAAAGCTAATTTCTGTTTGATCCTTCCCTAAATCAGTGTATTTGCAAGTCACATTCTTCAGATGGGGTAACTTGTCATCAGGAAGTCCAAGTTGCATTTAAAAAAAACAAAAAAACAAGCCAAACTGGATAGCAAGATAGTTAAGAAATATAAAGACAAATTTGTGAAAAACAGTGTATGTCATAAATAAATTGACAACTTACTTTAGGTCCGTCTTTATCTCATAAACTCCATAGAAATTAATAATGTCTGACAGTTTAAATCCATTTATACAATAATTCCATGAATTCTATGACAGGTCAAATACTTGTACAAAAATAGTATTGATCTAATTCTTAACATCCTGTAATATTTTAATTACATGTTTTATCCAAAAAATAAGGAAAGTGATGTTTACTCTTTTATGATTCACAGTATCCCATAAATGTCACTAATGTCTTCTGGTACAAAGTCCACGTCTTCATTATCCAAGTGACCAAATAACATTTTGAAATCTGCCAGTCATCTAGTCATCATAAATGTCATCTGATTCTTGATTCTTCACTGTCATAAGCAGGTGTTTATAAAAAGACTGAGCTTAAGTCTCTGAAATCTATTAAATTTATACAACTGTGAAATCTATTAAATTTATACAACTGTCCAACAAGATCACAGGAAGTTCAAATTCTCTGCTAGGGAATTAAGGTCAAATGTGTACTGGGAGTTGGAGGACTCGACTTGCAATGAACAAGTATCAAATTCATTGCTAGGGAATCAAGGTCAAATGTGTACTGGGAGTTGGAGGACTCGACTGCAATGAACAAGTATCAAATTCATTGCTAGGGAATCAAGGTCAAATGTGTACTGGGAGTTGGAGGACTCGACTTGCAATGAACAAGGATCAAATTCATTGCTAGGGAATCAAGGTCAAATGTGTACTGGGAGTTGGAGGACTTGACTTGCAATGAACAAGTATCAAATTCATTGCTAGGGAATTAAGGTCAAATGTGTATCGGGAGTTGGAGGACTCGACTTGCAGTGAACAAGTATCAAATTCATTGCTAGGGAATCAAGGTCAAATGTGTACTGGGAGTTGGAGGACTCGACTTGCAATGAACAAGTATCAAATTCATTGCTCAATCAAAAGGATTGTTAAGTTGAAAACAAAGTGTATGCTACTTTACAAGCCATGGGGTTACTGCCCCATGTGCACTGGAAGACTTTTTGGGAAACATCCCTTGTGAATTATATGGCTCTTGGAAAATGAAAATATAAATTAAATAAAAAGTTGTATTATATACTTCAGTGTGAAATATAGAGACTTATTGGGAAAATAATTTCCATATTTTTTCATTCCTAAATTTTCACATGTGAAAAATATATCCTTATATTTTAACATGTGAAAATATAAGATTTCCCATCATGCCATGCAATTCTCAACTGTGTGTACCTACAAAAGTTGTACCTGCAACAAGAAAAATTAGTATTTTGTTAGCTGGAATAAATAGAAACTTTATTACATTTCAGACATGGAAATTAATCTTTGATAAAGTAATTTGACAGGACGCCATTCACATATCTCTGAAGTTGTTTCACCTTGCTTTCTTGACAACAACAACAAACCCACTGTGATGCACTGCCAAATCAATCTTGCATTCTTGCACTGTTTTCAGATAGGGTCAAATAGTATATACAAAATTACACAAAGCTATGTCAACCCAATCCAACCATTTTCATAAGTCATCTTTATTTATATGATCATGCTATGAAAGTGAGGTGAATTTATTAAATGGAGGTGGGGATTTGCATTTCGTGCCAAAGTTTGAGTTTCATCTTGTAAACTTTTATTCTGGAGCAAGTTTAGTACATAAGGAAAAGAAAATTTTTGTTGTTACATTAATACCAGATATATTTCATCTTGTGGTACCAAAAACTATATGATCTTAATTTGTGGCTTTCCATTCATTCAGATATCATGTTTTTGTACCACATGAAGAAACATTTTTGGTATTAACATAAAAAAAGAAAATATCATCTTCTTATTGGACCAAGCACAATATTTATTCAGCAAAACATAAAATATAATACAAATACAGGCTGTTCATTCATGACAATGGAAGTAATATATTTACAAGTAACTATCCACAAGTAACAACACTGACAGACACTTCATGTGTCATGAATGGGATCACTGGCATCAAAATCTAACAATATTTGAAGCTACAGTATTTGTATGTACTATGTAGAGTTTCCCATATTCCCCCTGGATTTATATATTTCTTCGTATGTCATGATTAAAAAATGACCACTACTCTGCATGGATAGAATTTTCACTGAAAACCATCAACTTTTACAGTGGATGCAAGGAAAACAATCTCAAAATTAGAAGTTTCTTTGGTCTCTACATAAAAATTGGAAGCAGTGATGTAATAATCTACACTGAACAATAACACTATAATAATGTATTGTACCTAGGGATGTACAGTTGTAATAACCTAAAATGAACAAAAACTATAATGTACATTTATTTCATACCTACAGATGTACAGATATAATAACCTACAAAAATCAACAGCGCCACAATAATGTATTTGTACCTGTGAATGTACAGCTGTAATAAGCAACAATGAATGATGCAGACATAACAATGTATTCGTACCTGTGGATGTAATAACCTACAAAGAACAATGCCATAATAATGTATTTGTACCTATGGACACACAGCTGTAATAACCTATAATGAACAAAAACACCATAATAATGTACATGTGATCATACCTATGGATGTACAGCTGTAATAACCTACAATAATCAATAACACCATAATAATGTATTTGTACCAGTGGATGTACAGCTGTAATCACATACAATGAACAATAAAACCATAATAATGTATTCATATCGATGGATGTATAGATGCAATAACCTACAATGAACAATATACCATAATAATGTATTCATATTGATGGATGTATAAATGTAATAACCTACAATGAACAATAACACCATAATAATGTATTCATATTGATGGATGTATAGATGCAATAACCTACAATGAACAATAACACCATAATAATGTATTCCTATCGATAGATGTATAAATGTAATAACCTACAATGAACAATAACACCATAATAATGAATTCCTATCCATGGATGTATAGATTAATAACCTACAATGAACAATAACACCATAATAATATATTCACATTGATGGATGTGTAGATGCAATAACCTACAATGAACAATAACACCATAATAATGTATTTCTATCGATGGATGTGTAGATGCAATAACCTACAACAAACAATAACACCATAATAATGTATTTGTATCGATGGATGTATAGATGCAATAACCTACAATGAACAATAACACCATAATAATGTATTCATATTGATGGATGTATAGATGCAATAACCTACAATGAACAATAACACCATAATAATGTATTCGCATCGATGGATGTGTAGATGCAATAACCTACAATGAACAATAACACCATAATAATGTATTCATATTGATGGATGTATAGATGTATTAACCTACAATGAACAATAACACCATAATAATGTATTCATATGGATGGATGTATAGATGCAATAACCTACAATGAACAATAACACCAAAATAATGTATTTGTATTGATGGATGTATAGATGTAATAACCTACAATGAACAATAACACCATAATAATGTATTCATATTGATGGATGTATAGATGCAATAACCTACAATGAACAATAACACCATAATAATGTATTCATATTGATGGATGTATAGTTGTAATAACCTACAATGAACAATAACACCATAATAATGTATTCATATTGATGGATGTATAGATGTAATAACCTACAATGAACAATAACACCATAATAATGTATTCCTATTGATGGATGTATAGATGTATTAACCTACAATGAACAATAACACCATAATAATGTATTCATATTGATGGATGTATAGATGTAATAAACTCTTATAAACAATAACAAAATAATGTCAGTAATTTTTCATACACTTTTTATCATTTACTTTAGGAGTGTACAAATAACAATGGTATCAAATATTTTCAGCAATTGTTATGTACAAATACTTCAAAAATTAAAATGCATATTTTCTGTTTAAAGAAAATGAAAAAAATTATTTTTACAGATTGATGGTGTACCAAGTTTAGTCACTGCAATATTTCTTGTAATTCCAAGATATAACTTGTTTTACAAAGTTCACTTCATTAGATGGCAAATTATCTACATGTAATTATAAAAGATTCTGAATAGAAAGTAAATTTATCTACCTATTATAAAACATATTGACTCCATGAAGCCAATTCCTTACCATAGTTACAGCTAACAGTAAAAAGGGACTGATATTCTATTGGCGTAAAAATACCCAAAAACTTCCATGTATTCAAGCGAAGACCATTCTTCCTTTAAACTGCTGAGTCTTGAAATCATCTAGGATATTCTTCAGTGATGATTTCAAAGTAGCTGCTATAGTGGACACATTGAATGTTAGCTTGACATCATTTTTATACATGACACACTGAATGTTAGCTTGACATCATTTTTATTTATGACACATTGAATGTTAGCTTGACATCCTTTTTATTCATGACACATTGAATGTTAGCTTGACATCCATTTTATTCATGACGCATTAAATGTTAGCTTGACATCCTTTTTATTCATGACACATTAAATGTTGGCTTGACACCCTTTTTATTTATGACACATTAAATGTTAGCTTGACATCCTTTTTATTCATGACACATTAAATGTTAGCTTGACATCTTTTTATTCATGACAAACAAGGCATAATAAGAAAACCTTTGGTGAAAACCGCTTATCTGCTGATATGACATTCAGTTTAAGAGCCGCAACAATAACAAGAATTTCAGGATGGATGCTATGGTGGTCATATCTGTTATCAGACTGGCACCATATCTATTCAGTACCAAAGAGATATCATATCATGTCTTTTGGTGAAAGCACAATGTGGATAAGACCACAAGAAGTAGTGATAGCAAGATTTTCAAGATGGCCACTGTGGCAGTTATATTTGAAGTAAGATTGGTTCCATTTTCATTTACGACCAACTAATCATCATAAGAAGTCTTTCAGTAAAAACCCTATGCTGATATTACCATTCACTCAAAAGAAACAGTGATAACAAGATTTTCAAGATGGCCACTGTGGCAGGCATACTGAATGTCTGAATGGCACCATTAGGACCAAATAGACATCATAAGAAGTTGTTTCGAAAAAACCTCTTATAGATCTAACCATCCATTCAGACACAGTAGTGATAACAATATTTTCAAGATGGTTGTTCTGGTTTCCATACTAGACATCAGATGGACACTATTTCATTTTGGACCAACCATATGTCATAAGAAGTCATCTGGTGACAATCCCATGTCAATATGACTTTCCATTCAAGAGGATCGGCAATAACAATATTTTTTAGATGGCCTGTGTGGCAGCCATATTGGACATCAGATTAGCACCATTCCCATTCAGGACCAACCAGACAGCATAAGAAGTCTTCTGGTGAAAACCCCATGACAATATAACCTGTTGTTCAGAAGTAGCCATTACAAGACTTTCAAGACAGCCACTAGACAGCATATTTGAGTTCACATAATGTGCCTGAAATTAAGGGTCCATACTGTTCCATTATGGGGCTGTTTACAAAATTTGCAGGCTTTTGACACAGGAAGTTTGAGAGAAACACTTTACCTTTAAAACGGTCCATCAAAGTTATGAACTTTCTGCTAATTATACAACTGTAAAGTGCTTCATGGCAAAGATATGGTAGTATGAAAATAAAAAGACTTAATTTTGTGACCCTAAAAACCCCAAAATGTAACCCACATTTTTCTCAACTATTAGTAAATGTAAATAATGATGGCACATGTAAATATTCATGCATGCAGCTTTACAATCCTGATGACTGATTTGTATAACAATGGTTCAATATCCATTAAAATTACTTTTTTCCTGGTAATTAAATCTGATCATTATTATTATGGTGTTAAGAGTAATAACATGGCAGATAAAGTAGTCAAAGCTGCCATGCAGTCATCCATTTTTGCATGGAAAATTCCACATGCTGATTTCAAATATCACATAAATCAGAATATTCTTCATAACTGACAAAAATTTGGAATGAACTCTCCACAAACAAGCTTCAGAACATCAAATCCATTGCTGGAAGTATAACCCCTCACAAAGTACAAATCAGACAGATGGGATGGTGCTGTGCCAATCATGTAACAACACAAAAAAAAACACGACTTGTGCATACTTCCTGATGGGTGAACCTTGACCAGAAGGCATACCCTGTCAGTGTCCACTGACAGTGGAACACATTCTTGTCAATTGTGTCAATTTCCATTCTTTGAGATAAGTATGTTGACTGGCAGAAACTTTAATATGTGCCACAAGAGAAAGTCTTGGATTTTCAAAGGGAAGGCAATTTGCATAAAAAATATTTTGGACCATATGATTAAAAAAACAAACCCTAATTTATTATCATATACAGTTTTTACAGAAGTTTAAAATCTTTACCTTGTATGGTTTATACTGTATTACTTCATCTTCACATTTATTAGGTGGGGTTATCTTCCTCTATTTTTTGTGCAATCCTTCACTTTCACATTTTGAGAACTTCACTTTTAATTGGCACAAGGTGGCATATAATACATACATACATACATGTTGGAACACATTAATATTTTCTATTTTAAACAACATTTTACATAGCTAATTCTTGCCTAGGAATTTCGATTATATTTTAAGATCATTATTACTTGGAGGTAAACATGTTTACATTTGTTAAGTTCAAGGTATAGTATTTTTTAGAAGTTAAGAATGTTCTAGAAGCAAGTTGCTGATGAATTTGATGAGAAAATGATCCTCATCCTGGTTTTTTTTATTGTGTCTTAGTTATAAAAATATTGTTACTTCAGAACTACTAATTTTATATCTTTACATCAGCCTCAGTGGAATCAATTTAAGTTGTGTTTCAGTAAATATTTATGAAAATTTGTATATTTAAATGATTTAATGGAATTGCAAAGTATTCAATATTTTCAGACTAAATCACTATTTGTAATTATTGTGAATTTTTCAAGGACATTTTGAATTATATCATTGTGATACATCAAGACTGTTAGCACATCAACACTATTCCAGGCTACTGGTACATCAGCACATTCAAAAACTGGAATTCATTCTGAATGCCACTCATATTCATTCTGAATTCTCCATGTTTGGACTTACGATAGAGCAATCTGGACTATTTAGAATTAAATTTACAATGCTTAAAGTTCTTCTTCACTTTGTATTCATGGAAAAAAATTATTTCTTAAATTTTACAAAAATTGGTTTTCATTCTTTTCTGTTACTTAGTTTAAGATCACACAGCTGTAACAGTAAGGAAATGTTCTTTTTCTCGCTGGTTTCATATAAGCAAGGAATGTTATTTTCTTTCTAGTTTTCTATAAATACAAAAAATTCCCCTTAAAATTAGAGGTAGAAAAAAAAAGGCTATAATTCTACCCTGATATACCAGTGTATTGTAAACTCACAGAAAAACTGGGTTAATGCTGTTGGTAGTACTTGCTATACACACAGGATAATATGGTAAGGAAATGGTTTACTATCATACCTGGTTTTCAGTATGATCTGCTTGTGTATTCTATAACTCACACAAAACTGGGTGAATCTGTTTGTAGCTGAGTATATGTTATACAAACTGTTCTGGTGACCTAAGTGGTTAGAGCATCTGCCTCAGATGCAGGAGGCCGTGGGTTCAAACCCCAGCTAAGTCATACTAAGACTTATAAAAATTATACTAACAGCTGCCTTGCTTGGTGCTCAGCATTAAGAGGTTGGTGTTAGGACTGGAAAACCTGGTGTCAGGATAATGTAATTGGGTGGGTAATGATGCTACATGTCAGTGGCATGATACCCCAGTGCTAGACACTATAAACTGCCACAGTGCAGATATCATTCAGATATGACTCAAACTGTTAAAGCTACATTAAAAATCTAAATCACACACACACGTTATACACAGTATGGTAAGGAAACAGATAATGCCTGGTTTTATATGCATTTTCGGTATTCAATAATGTCTGTAGCTGAGTAAGTGTTATACAGAGAAAAATATGGTATGGAAACTGATTAACATCATCACTGGTCTGCTGTACATTTTCTGTATGAACTTACATTTTGTTTCCATCAAGGGACGTTATTGCATCAAGTAGCTGGTTGTGTTTCTTCTCATCAAAGATATCCTACAAAATCAAAAAAGTACAGATTTAATGCATAACAAGAGAAAGATGGATCCCATCCTGTGTTTTAATATGCATGTAAGTAGATACTATAGTATTTACATACTCTCCTGTTTGTTTGCCCACACACCCCCCACTGATTTTGAAAATGAAAAGCATCAAGGATATAAAAAAATACACAAAACTTCATCATTTCATAGAACAACTTATAATTTATGACCTGAGTGTCATCAAGGATATAATAAAATGCACAAAACTTCATCATTTCATAGAACAACTTATAATTTATGATCTGACTGTCGCAAGGGGGTCCCTTACAGTGTCGTCTCATTCACATTTCAAATAAAATGGAAGCTGCCATTGTAAACGCAAGGGGGTCCCTTACAGTGTTGTCTTATTCACATTTCAAATAAAATGGAAGCTGCCATTGTAAACAGTCAGACATACTGCTCACTGTCCTTTTATATTTTTCTAGGGCTTTCTATTTTCAGTAAAACTGTATAGTATGCATCCATTGTTTTGCAACTTCAAGTTTTAATATTTCTATAAAAACCATACCAAATAATATATTTAAAGCTTATCGAAGTCTGCAAATTACATTACATCTGCTGTCTGAAAAAAGACTTGTCCATGCAAATATAGTGACCATGTTACTAAAGAAACTCCCATTTGGTTGGAAATACCATCAAGCTGAAAGTGTTAGGGCCCACTGGCAATAATCAGGCTACAAATTATAGACTGATAATGAAATGACCACGTTTTGTGCATTTTTTAAATACCATTTACATATTTGACTTTTAAAATCGGTAGGAGGGTAGATACAAAAAAAGAATGGTAAGATAATTCTGTATAGGGTAGCATCCTTCCTGGCCCAAATGCAAACAATTTGTAAATTTTACTTCAGTAAGATAATGGATAAAATCAAATATCTTACTTTGGGGTCACTTTGACCTTGACATTTCAGCTGTGTACCTCCAAAATCAGTATTTCCTTCCCATATCAGCAGGTGCTCAACATCTGGTGCCCTTTTGCGGTATGTAAAATTGAATTTATTATACAGAAACCTAATCCCTTATCTGGAAGTGACCTTGCCCTTGGATGCTTCTGACCCTAAAATCAATAGGTTTCATTCTTGCTTCATTTGCAACCCATACCTGACATGGTCAAAGTAAGAACAGTCTAGAACTGAATTCAACTGCAGAAACCAGTTTTCTTATTAGCCTTACTGTGCTTGACCTTTGACCCTTCAATCTCAAAACCAACAACTTTCTTTCTTATCCCAACTGCAGATCATTCACAACATTTGGTCAAGGAAATAATCAGGAACAAATGATATTTTGCAGAAACCATATTTTTAAATTATAAATCTGACCTGATTTTTTAAAACCCTTCATTCAATAGGCTTTTTCCTCACTCCAGGTACAAGTCAGCCATACAGTTTTATCCAGGTCCAACTAAAGGTATCAAGTAAAAACTATTTTTCATCCTTCAACTATAGCGACCTTAACCATTTGACCCCAAAATCAACAGGCTTCCTTCCTCACTCTAAGGGAAAGTCATAAAATAATTTGATCAATATCACTGTTCTAGAGGAAAAAGTTATCATGTGGATGGATATAATAACATGATACATTTCCACATAATGGTAGGCATATAAAAATAGCCGTAAGACTAACTGTAACTGCTGCAAATCTTAAGTTAACATAATTTTACAATTTCACTTCTGGTGGGAGTGGAACACTTGTGGAAAGTGGACTTAGGTCTTGCAAAGTACAATATAGGTTGTTACAGGCTTCAAGCAAAAACAATGGTACCTTGAAGGCAATGATGCTCTACTGGGCAAATATTTGCAGGAATTCAAGAGAAGATCATGTCTTCCTTTTAACTGCTGAGTGTAAAACCATCTCTGAAATTCTCCACTGACAAAAAAATTTACAAATCAGCTACTGTGGTGGATATACTGGATAAGACCCATCTTCATTTAGGACCATGTTGAGGCTATCTGAAGTCTTTTGGTGGAAACTCCATGTCAGTATGTCCATGTCCATTCATGGGGAGTATTGACAAAAAGATTTTCAAAACAGCCATCATGACATCCAATTTGGATGTATGACTGGCATAATTTTCATTTAGAATGATATCACAAGAAGTCTACTGGTAAGAACTCAATATTGATTAGAAGGAGTACTTTTAGAATAAAGTGGTCATATTGATAGTCAATTTGCATCTTTTTCATTAAGGATCAACTATACACCATAAGAACTAATCTGAGGAAAATCTGATGTCAAAATGATCTTCGATTTAAGAGTAGCAATAATAACACATTCAAGATGGACACCAGATCAGCACCATTTTAATTTAGGAACAAGACCACATATATCCTAATGATTGTATGTTATGTATATATGTATTCTGTATTTGACCTTGTCCAAAATCAAGTTCATGGTGTACCTGACCAGGAATATTTATTTTGTAAACAACATAATACATAACTAAATATTTCTCTATTATTATGGTTTAAATATTCAGTGCATTATCAATGGAGGTAAACATGTTTATTTGGGTCTGGGTCTAAGACATCAGATTTCCATTTGGAAATTCTTAAACTTGTTAACAACTTTGAATGTTTTATAAAGGAGACTGACCTACATCCTTGCTCTATTATTGTGTCATAGCTTTTTATATAATGTTGTTTTGTTGAAAAATTACTCAATCTTACCTTAGCATCTGCGGCAGAATTTAGATTGAGTGGGTTTATTCAAATTATTCTTCACAAGAATTACAAAGAGCTCAAAAATATTCTTCGACAAAAAACTTTAATTTGGAATTATTGTGAATTCAGACAGGAATATTTTGGATTATATTATTGTGATACATCAAAAGACTGTTAGCACATCATCACACACTAGGCCAAATGAGAATCAAAAGTCCTCTGGGATGACTTGGATCACCCACTAGCCTGGCAGAAACAGATCGATCCAACACTGCTGGAAAACAAGAAACATGCACCGATTAGAGAGTTCTGTGGATGGTTGGGAGTCAATGGCAAGAGAGGATAGGCAAGGTGGTAGAAAAACTTTGTTTCCTATCACCATTATATGACTGACTCTGAAACTGATTACTAGATTGTTTCTACTGATAGGATTAGGATCGCAGCTGGTTTTTGGGCTATGCCATGAACGATTCCATATACCTTGTCTCCCGCCATCATGTCACTGAGGGAACATTGGAGATGATGTATAAGATAATGGTTCCTGCACAGAGAGATGGAGGGGCAGATCTTAGGCTGCCAGCCTCCTCATATCCTTTGTCTTGACACTGAACAGTAAAGGCAATCCAAAGGGAGATGTTTGGAGGGTCTGGACAGGATATGGCTTGAGCAAGGTTAAGCAAAACATGCATTCCATCACATAAGATGAAGGTTAAAGTCAGTTATCAAGACATTCGCCACGGCTTGCTGGACTGCCCTGTGAATTACCTTTGATATTCTAGCCATTGACTCCCAGGAGTGTGCATAGCTGGTCTTGCAAACCTGAAAATCGCCAAAGACACCTAGTCCAACAGTGAAGACTGACCGCTATATTGCAAACAGTTTTCAACATGTGCAAAATTCTTTATCCGCTGTATAGTAAGCAGGCAAAGTCAGCCTGACTGAAGCTTAGTTCTGTCTAATGTCAGGAGATCTGTGATGACGGCATAAAAAGGGTCTTATACCAGCAAGACTGCAAAGAAGTTGAATCTCAAAAAAAGGCCGATTTCCTCATCATCATAAACAACTGAGGCTTTGACCCTGTATGCTGGTGTAGGGGTATGGGGTAGGATGACGGACATTATGAGTTTAGTAATACCCAATAAATTCCTCTATTGCTGCCTTAAAGCTATACTCTGTACGCTATGGTGGGATCTGAGCATGAACTATCATCAGGTTTATCCCCACACTTGGTGTGCATGTTGTCCTGGTTGCAATCAAGATTGATATCTGAATAATAGGCATAAACCAAGCATGGCTGTCATCTCTAAGACAGTCATAGTACCGTCCAAGAGCCACAAGTAAATGGCTAGCCATATCCAAAAGATGCAGTCATCGAACTGGTATGGATGACTAGTCAAAATAAAAACAACCAGCATGGGTGTTGGGCATATGGACGGCACTGTAGAGGGCTGTACTGTTTGAATATTGGTAATGTTAGATGGACAAATCTATTAATAAGATCCCCCACAATGTTAACATTAAATGGGTCAACTAGAAAGGCATAGTATGATACATAACAGATATCTGGATGGTACGGTTGGTAGCCAATACAGCATCAAACCTGAGGTGCAGCTATATGGTATGCATTGAGAGCTGGATGATACAGTAAGCAGCCTAGATGGTATCAAAACTGAGGTGTGGTTAGATGGCATTGCTCATTCAAGTCATTTATAAATCCCATGTATCAGGACTTATATGACCATGATCTGACATGCATGGAGACTTATGCCACTGTGATTGCCCAAAATTGGAAGGAAACACCCCCAAAGTTCTCAACTAAAACAGAAGAAGATCAAAGCATGGGAAAAATGGCCCAGAACTAGTCAACTCTGTTGTCACTTGCAGTACCAAATGATGCACCTTTAACTCCAGAGATGACGTTGATGGTGGAGAAGTTGCAGCTTTCTCCATGTCCCATATGTAATAGCAACAGCAGGTAATGTTCATCGTACCTATGTTGGGGAGAGGAGCATTGCCCACCAGACTGGCCAAAGACTCAATATAAGGTGAATGACTCTCAGTCCTTTGATTTTCCATGTCATTCCATGTTTCTTGCAGTTTTCCTAAGAACTGTTGACCATGTACTCTCTGACCAACTGGTGCACATGCTGCAAGTAGTCAATTATACACACTTTGTACGGACAAGACTTCTTGCATTTAGCACATTTCATCATTATAGCTAATTCTGAAATGACAAAGTACACCAAGAAGAAAAAAAATAGTTAACTGTGTTAATAATGCCAAAGACATCACATAAACCAGGGGTGATAGTGTGCACAAAAATGAACTTCAACATGTTCTATGACAATGTAGCCATGTACAACTATGTGGTCAGAAAATGCAGAAACTAAGTTCACATAGGTTGAAAAACTCACACAATTATGGTCAAAATAAAAAAAAATAACGTGTACCACCTGTAGAAGAAACCTTCATACATCCAAAAATAACCAATTACTCAATTGATGGGATGATGTAACCCACATTTCCAACAGATTTTGGGAGGTGATTTGAATAATGTCAGTTCACAGTGAAAGCTTAAAACTAGCACCACTTGCTGGTGGCAAGGGGAGATAATAGGCAAGAGTTATTGCACTTTGTCTATATAACACAGGCAGAAAAATAAAAAAGAATTTTCATCTTTGGGATGGCTGGATTTGGGACATAGTAGGGCTTATATTCTTAACATTCCTGTGATTGGGGAACATAGAAATGCAAACCTAAACTTGAATCACTAACATGTGTACAGAACAAATGCTAATAACTCCCAAGAGTGCTTAAATTAACAGAGAGATAAAACTCTATCTGGGGTATAATCCTAGCATTCATGAAAAATATTCACACAAAAGAAATAGTACATTTGCTTGTAGACCCATGAGGCAATGGCAAATCCCTTTGATGCAAACAATGTAGACATTACAGCATGTAGATTATGAAAAGAAAGAAAGATTAGTATGCATGAGCAAGAATGTGTTGGGGTGTCCTAGTGCTCTGGAATCTTGTGGTTCACCCTAATGGGAGAGCAAAATTTGGTTTGGGATATTTTCCTCCTCAAAAGTACCAGCTATACAGCAGCAACATGCATTTCAGATGTTGAATTTATATATTCTGGAATTTCTCAGTGTGATTTGGAGTGTCAAATTTTCACTAAAATTTAGGAAACAATTCTGGAATGGTTGGATTTTTTTTGTTCCAATCACTGAACCTGACAAAATTAAATCTATTACAACCCTGTATTGTTTATATTTCTGAACAAAATGAGGCAATGAGTTTTATACAAACATTAAATATCAATACATCAATACAAGTTAACAGTGAAATGTTGTTCCTCATGAAAATATAATTTCTTCTAACACTGCTGTATCTGACTATTTAAATGAAATTTTTTAACAATTACAATGTTTGCAGAAAATATATCAAGAAAGATGCACTGAAAAAAAAATGTGTACCTCATTGTCACTCAAATCTTGAATCTCTTCTTCATTCTCAATGTCAGCTTCCATTTTTAATTCAACTTTGAATCAGCTGAAAATTACAAAAAACCTGTATAAAAGTTAATTTTCATGTGCAAAAGCAATCAGAACTAATCACATGGACCTTTCTAAAAGGATGATGAGCACAGCACTTATGTTAGCTGCATAAATGAACTTATCCTCTTATGCCTAGTACATGCAGACACACGTACATCTTATCGGTGGGAGTCTCAATAGGTCATAACCTATGGGTCAAGTTTCCTGTAGGGTAAATATAGATTTGGACAATAATATTGGTTACATTTTAGATATTACACAATCATGGCATGCAGTGTTTTATCTATAAATGGCTTAATGTAAATCATCTGACTCATCAAGGCAAAAAACAGTGAGTCAAAATCCAATCCTAGTAGTTTTTAAAAAATAATTATATTGTTTAAATACACAACAAAAATATTAGTTATATAATGCGACTAAAGCCAATAAGGCAATTCCTTTGCCAGAAGCATCTTAACATTCTATATTTGTTAAAAATCTTGTTGATGGTTTCATATCATCAGAAATAATCTGAGCATCCATGACAAGGTGTTTATTGTTGGCATTGTCAGTACTTTCATCTGCCATTGCTGTCACAAATGACGCATTTTGCAGGTCACATATAAAACTATCCTCAACAATGTTTGATAGGTTTTCCAGTACCTCTGAACAGGTAGTAGTCAAGTCATACTGAATGGCGGAATTCTTCAAAATGCCAATGGCATCAATTTCTTTAGCTGTTAAGTCGTGTATTAAATTAAAAAGAGATTTGTATTTTAAAAAGGGATGTCTTTTACGCTCAGCCAATGTACACACTTAAGTAGCACTTTCACTGCTATGTCTTGTTTGTAAAACTGCATTAAAATCTGCCTGGTGTTGTGAACCTTCCA
Source organism: Megalonaias nervosa (assembly GCA_016617855.1). Taxonomy (NCBI): domain Eukaryota; kingdom Metazoa; phylum Mollusca; class Bivalvia; order Unionida; family Unionidae; genus Megalonaias; species Megalonaias nervosa. The sequence goes on along the minus strand of JAECUM010008491.1, from coordinate 20,995 downwards.
GAGGTCTTGGAAATGCTTGATCATGCGTATTTGGATGCCAAATTTTTTATCTGAGACGCAGAAAATCACTTAGGCAGGAGTCCTCCGTACACATGTAATAGGTGGGCGGCAAAATTCAAAGACTTGCCAGTCCTGCTTCAGCCACCTGCTTAGTGAGAAAATGTATTGATCACATAGCTGTGCTGATATTTATAATGACAGAATTCAGTGGCTGAAAGACCCCTTGATGTACATGTTGTCATTATAAGAGTACATCAAAAGAACATGACGCAATAACTGGGCAGAAAGTTCAAAGACTTTGACTGGTGGCAGGGTGGAGAAATGTGCTGATATTTACGATGACAGAATTCTGTGGCTGAAAGACCCCCTGATGTACATGTTGCCATTATAAGAATACGTCAAAAGAACATGATGCAATTAGCTGGGCGGCAAGTTCAAAGGCTTTGACTGGCGGCTGGGTGGGAAAATATACTGATATTTACAGTGATTGAATTCAGAGGCAGAAAGACCCAGAGATGTACTTGTGGTCATTTATAAGAGTACATGAAGTAAAACACTTTAGGTTTCATAATTATGTTCATTTCCGAGTGTAGGGGAATAAGCAGTGCATGTGACCTCGGAATCAAGACAATGTAGAGATTTGGACAAAATGTCATTCACAAATTTGGATAGTACTTTGTAGTTAAACGGCAGACTGACGAAGATTGTAATGAGATTCAGAAGAGAGCTAAGTTGCTAGAACTGAAAGTTCAGATGGGACAGTCGCCAAGTGTAAGAAATGTTTGTGATGCCTAGCTTAATGCTTGGAATAAGACCTTCCTTGGATTGACAAAATTCAGTCTCACTCTGATGGACAACGAGAGCTATGTCAATGTTATAAAGAATGTAAAATTAAACTCAGTGGCAACCAATAGTTCTTCTAATTTGCATTGTTTTCTGGGAGGGGATTGCAACTTTTGCTGGTGTGACTCCTATTTTTACCAAAATGAGTTTAAAATCCTAGCGAGACCTCTGCCTTCAATCAACAGTTTGTTTTCTGGCAACCCAGCATGCCTTCCCAGTGTACTGTTCTGAAAGTTATTGTTTTTTGGCACATTTGGTCATCAAGGTTTATTTTAGCCTCTGTACATGTATAGCAAAACATAAAGGCATCTTCACTGTCACATTCTTCACTCGACTTACCTTTTTTTTGAAAATGTAGCCAGCTGTATGTTTTCAACCATTGCTACACAAAATTACGTTTTACCTTCAAGTAAAAGTTACCTCATCTTTAGATGATGAAGGCTCCACTGGTTCGATAACAATACTATTATCGACAGTTGGTTGTAAAAACGCGGTCCAAATGATTTGTTTCGGATCTATTTTAAGTTGGTTTTTTTTACCTTGGATGCCATTTTCATTCAAATGCTGATAGTATCGTGGAACAACGCAAGACACACACTTGAGGGAATGGAAATTGTTGCTTCTTTGCGTGACAAGCATGTGCATAAAATAATAGTTTCTCGTGAGAATCACAGTAAAATCACATGTTTATTTTTCACCTCTTTCTTGTGTGTGGTGATTCATGGTTCTAACATACTGTTGCTACAAATGATGTGACAGTTACAGGTCACATAAAGTCAGCTCCAGGCTCCACACTCATTTGTAACCCTATGTATTATGATAACATCAGCATAAGAAACTGATGTGCGCGTGTTTTCTCTGTTTGAGCGAGTTGTAATCTAGCCAATGAAGTAGTTAGACCAAACCTTTGTGTTAATCAGCAAAACATAACATTCAGTGCATTAATTTACATACCGGCAACAATTTTTAGACCAAACCTTTGTTTTGTGTTAATCAGCAAAACATAACATTGGGGTGCGTCAATTTACGTACCGTCGTCGACTTTTGTGCATCAAATCGGAAAATTCTGCGTATTTGACGCATGACACATGGGTAGATAAAACACTGGGCATGGCTCACAAAATTTTACATGAATTTTACTGATTCATTAATTTGACAAGATGTATTACATTCTTGTATAAACATATGCCTTACTACTGCAAATGGCTTAAATGTTCTTGTTCAAGTCAATGGTGTGTAAAAACTTGCATCTTAGTAATTTACCTCTAATTGCAAACAAACTGGGTTATTCCACTTTACCCATGCAAATTAGCTCAATGGGCTTTCCCATATCTTTATTCAAAGGATTCATCACCATAGCTATGATCAGCCCAATAAGTTAATCTTAGTTTTCTCTGATTTTTTCCATCCCAATTTTGATTACCCTACACCCCAACATAAATGTTCAAAGATCAAAAACAAAAATGGGATGGGTCAGAGGAAACTCAGATTACCAAATAAGTTGGCTCTGAAATGGTTGTCACTTATAAAATTAGTCCTACAATGTAAGACATAGCATACGCTTTTGTTTAAGTGCTGATGGGTCTTATGTGGTAGGACTATTATAAAATAAGATAACCAATAACTAGTTTTCTTTTCAGACAATCGCTAAAGTTTGTCAACAGATGAGCACAATATATTGTGCAGCAATAAGATTTGTATAACCTAATTGATGTTCAATGAATAAGTCCAAAATCTACGTTGAATCATGTTTTTTTCGTGTACACAAAAGCCTGTAATGTCTCAATACATGTTTGACTGCCTTATCTATTGTCTCAAAAAATACCAGGGGTGAGGACTACTGTCTTCCCTTGTGCTGTATTACTACAGATTTGACCCCCCCAACCCCCTCCCCCAAACAACTCTATCCACTGATTGATACTCTCAATTTCCCTTGTAAGAAGCCCCTGTACGCGTACCGTTCAAATGCGCCTTTGTCGGCAACATACATCTCCCACTAAACAATTGTACATCCAATGATAAAGACCAAAAATATTTGCCGGAAAACATTAGGTTAACGTGAAGTTAATTCAAATTAATCTGTTTTACATTTAATTTTATTCCATTGCAATTTATAAACAATGAAATGTAATGTAGCCTAAGCGAAGACTCGAATTTAGGTAACAACCACAAATTTATGTCTTTGGGAGTGCCTTCATTACAAAAATGAGAGTATAACCAGAGTGCAAACTAGTTCACAGTTTAGATTCCTCAACAACCCTATACCGTGTTCCAAATTTGGAGTATAAATCTTGAATCGGGTAACGAACACGTGCGATCACATACCAACCTTTCCGAGTACCGTATGCAGATTTATTATGTTGTAAAATATATCCTCATGCATTAGAAAAGATGTGTGTAATTATTAGCAAAATCTATATTTGTGTACATTTTGTTATCTACACATACAATTTTTTTAAGTTTGATATTTTTTCTTACATTTGCGATTTAATGTCGTAAAGTATTGCCGAAAGTCGGCCGCAGTCGGCTTCTTTATTACCTATGAGACAGGTATACCTGTAAACAGGTCATTTAACTCATTACCAATAAATATGGGCGTAAAGGTCGGACACTGCATCACAAGATACAGACGTAAGATACTGATGTTGAAAACTATAGCTATATGCCTTATTGCTGCATGTCATGTTTCATCAGAAACATTTGTGTACAACATGAAACAAGATGCTGCAACACAACAGAGACCAAGGGGTATATGGACTTTATTTTGATCTACATCATATGCTTCAAACTGTCACCACTGATTATGTTGCACTTCCATTCGACAACACTTCGGGAAATAAAAAAATATGGAAGAAAGTAATTATCAACACAACCTATTTGATCATTTCATTAGTCCTACAATGTAAAATGTACCACATGTTATTTATGTTTTGGTGCTAAGTATAATAAGTGTAAGTATAATCAATTAGATTTAAATTTGTGGAAGAGTGTCGATTTGGCATTTTGAAAGTCAGATCTGTCTAAAGGAGTGACTTGTCAGTAGTCAATAGTTGTACTGGATAGATAGAAAAAAATAATGATAAAACCAGTGTAAAATACAATTATATTTATTGAGTGTAATATGTCGCAAATAAATTGACAAATTACAATTTGTTCTCATTAAATTGATTAAAATACATTATGCTTGGCATTTTAAATCCATGGATTCATTTAACAGTCAGATAGTGGTTTAAAAATAATTCAGAATGATCCAATTGACCTATCTTGGAATATGTTAATTCCACAAGTCTTACAAGTAAACAAAGAAAATTAAGTCCACATTTTAGTGATTCACAGTTTTCTATAAATGTCAGCTGGTACAAAGTCCAAGAATTCTTCATCATCTGATAAAGTTCTAAAACCTTCCACTGTCACCTAGCCATTGCAAATATCGTCTGACTCACTGTTTCCTTGGTGTCACTGTCATATGCTGGTGCTTATGTAGAGACTGAGCTTGGGCTCTGTAAGTAATACTTTGATCATGATCATATGGTTGTTGAAGTCTGTTCAAGGCTACAACTGAATATGTGTCAATTGTGTGGCAAAATCACAGGGAGTTCAAATAACCACCCTCTGTTACTCAACACTGAGCAAGTATCAAACTCAAGGCTCAACCAATGGGTTGCCATGTAGGAAAACAAAGAGGGTGCTGCCTTTACATAAGCTAAGGGATTAAGGTCAAACATGCACAGGGAGATGTAGAACTCTACTTGGCACTGAGTAAGTACATGTATTAAAACGATTGTCAACTTTTGGATGCTGCTCCTACAAGCCAAGGGCTTATCAAGCTTTGTGCACTGGTAGAAGACTTGGGAAATATCATTTGGGAATTAATATAACACTAACAAGGAAAATACAAATTAAATCAAAGCTTTTGTTGCATCAAATACATTGTTTATACAGTAAAACACAAATATTAATACAAATACGGGTTGTTAGGACTTGCACAAAAATGGAAGCAACATACTTGCTAGTAAATACCAATGGTAAGCAACAATGATGGACACTTCACTTTGTGGTGGATAGTATATAATTTACCTGTGATGTTTTCAAATCCCCAAAATGGTAGACACAAGTATTTTGTATAGGATACCTTTATGAAACGGGTAAACAAAGTGCATACCATATATGCATTTCTGAATGGGAATAGTGTTATGAAAATTTGTAAATATTTTTGAATTGACAGTATTTTTGTGTAATGCAAACATCAAGAGTTTCCAACTTTGCCCCTAAAGTTACAGAATTATTTTATATATCATGATTATAAGATTACCCCTGTTCTGCATGAATTGAATTTTCAGTAAAAAAAGTCCATCAGCTTATAAGTATATTATGTTATACTTCTTTCAGAATTTGTGTCATATTAGTTTACACCTAGCAGAGTCTAGAAATTGATGAAATGGGAAGTATGATGAGATAAGTAAAACATATGACCTTTTGATATCCAAATAAACATTTAAAAATGCAACAATACACTTTCATTTAGTGCCTTTATTAGTAATTTGTCTGTGTGATTTGTGTATTGGCTCTCTTGTGAGATTAGTTGAAAATGAAAATTTTTGACCTTATTATATAGCACAAACTACCAGCTTGTAGATTACAAGGCAAACTTTTTGACATTGTGGCTTAAAATTACCATCAAGGACCTTACTGGAAGGATTTATGTAGTTGATGACAAATAAAGGAAGCTTAATTTTAAGGTCTAGGGTTATGGAAATGTGGACTGGGGCCATTTTTTAAGGCCTTGGGTTATGGAAGTGGGGACTGGGACTATTATTTTAAGGCCCAGGGTTGTGATAGTGGGGACTGGGACCATCATTTTAAGGCCTAGGGTTACAGAAGTGAGGACTGGGACCATCATTATAAGGCCCAGGGTTATGGAAGCAGGACTGGAACCATCATTACAAGGCCTAGATTTATGGAAGTGGGGACAGGGACCATCATTTTAAGGCCTATGGTTATGGAAGTGGGAACTGGGACCATCATTTTAAGGCCTATGGTTATGGAAGTGGGAACTGGGACCATCATTTTAAGGCCTTGGGCTATTGAAGTGGGGACTAGGACCATCATTTTAAGGCCTAGTGCTATGGAAGTGGGACTGGGACCATCATTTTAAGGCATAGGGCTATGGAAGTGCAGACAGACTATCATTTTATGGCCTAGGTTTGTGGAAGTGGGGACTGGGACCATCATTTTAAGGTCTAGGGTTATGGAAGTGGGGACTGGAACCATCATTTTAGGGAAATGCTATTATATTGCAGACAAAATGTTTGGTATCAAATTACTAAAGTTGATAATTCTGCATGATTTTTTATATATTTTTTTATAGGGACAGGGGCTTATTATTTTTCTTGGCAGCATGTGCTGGATAGAAAATGTAGAGAAAACAATTGTAATCTACCTATATTGTTTATTTCAGTTATTAGTAATGAAGTACCTGAGATATCAAACTTTTCTTTTGCCACATACTTTGGTGACCACATGGTTCTTCAGAGAGGACCCAGGCGGGCTAATATTTGGGGCTATGCACCTCAAGGATCAGAAGGATCCATGGTTACAGTTACTCTCAGTCCTGGTACAATGAAGAAAATGGCCATAGTGAGTGAGGGTCCAAATGATGACTCACTGGTATGGAAGGTAGAGTTAGACCCTGTGATTTCTGGCAGTCCATTCAACATCACAGCCAATCTGATGTCAATGGAAATCATGTTGATGGATGTGCTGTTTGGAGACATCTGGGTCTGTTCTGGACAATCAAATATGGAATTCACCATGACACAGGTACATAATAATTTGAAGTGCTGTAAATCAACTCAGCTCAGATTGTGTAAAGCGCTGATGTATTTCCTTTTATTCAAGGTATCTAAATACAAAGGGCTGATTGCAAACAGGTTGTCATTTTTTGTTTTCTCAACAGGTTTTCAATGCAACTGAAGAGTTGGATGATGTAGATTACCCTCAGATTCGATTATTTGCAGTCAATCTTGTGAATTCCTCCACACCACTGTTTGATCTGCCTGACAATGGAATTCGGTTGCCATGGTCTTTGCCCACGAAAGGTATGTATAATCTTTGGATACATGGCCCTGTATTGTCATATTTTCTGAGCAAAAAGATATAGAAATGCTTCTGGTGCAAATTCTCATCTTAATATCAGTAATACCTTCCCTGTTACTACTGTTAAGCTTTACCTGTCCATAATAGAAAAATCCTGTTCTGTGCTAGATGCACCATCCTTCTGTTCTAGAAATTCCTAGAACATGTGCATTGACTTATACATCATTGGCCCATGCACTATAGCACATCCTTCTGTGCTAGAAATTCCTTGAACATGTGCATTGACTTGGTCTTACATCATTGGCCCATGCACTATAGCACATCCTCATTTAGGAAGAAGAAAGAACTGCATTCTTTTTCCTCTCCTTCTAAAACAATTAGGTCTCAGTTTGTTCATAATCTATCTGGAATTGATTGTGTCTCCTGAATTAAAAGAGGGAGAGACAGCCTGCTTCAAGAGGGAATTACTTTTACCACCTGTGAGGAGGTGACATACCTTCCATATCAGATTGAGTGCTCTCCCAAATAAGAGGGGGAGGAATAGCACCTTGATTGATGAAAGATAATGGGTCTTCTAGGAAGAAGTCCTTATATATTGTTAAGGGCTATAAGCTTACTTGGATCAAGTGTCCCTCCTGTATGTTGTTTGTTCTATGAGTTTGAAGTTGACCATGACATCACTGCCTGGTTTGGTTTCTGTGAGCATGTGATTGGTGATCAGGCCAATTTGTGCTCAGAACTGTGTCACATTTAACAGAAGATGCCACTTGTGTTAGCCTGAGCAATGGAGGATGTTCTGTTTTTCTGAGATTTATGCTTCTGCTCTGCCACTGCAGTTGTTCTTTGTTCGAAATCTGTAGCTCCAGTATGGATGAGACTCTGCCAGGTGGAGCAATCCTGTATGAGATTTTCCAAAGGCTCAGCGTCTTTATTGAAGTGTTTCAGAGATGACATGAGGGAATCTTTGAAGAAATTTTGACCACCAAGAGATTGCTTTCTGTCCTTCACATCACCATAAAAGATCTTCTTCGGTAGATGCTCTTCTGACATCAAGGTGACATGGCCTGCCCATCACAGCTGTAATTTCATCCATTGAATGTGGATGCTTGGAATGCCTGCTCATGTGAGAACCTTGTTATTTGGAACCCAGTCCTGCCATCCTATCCTCATCAGTTTCCTCAGGCAGCCAATGTGAAAATGGTTCAGCTTCTTGGCATGGCATCTGTACACTGTACAGGTTTTGCAAGCATTCAGCAACAAAGTGGCTTTGTAGACCATAAGTTTTGATTGTGGACTGATGCTTCCACACTTTGGCACTTAGTCTGCCAAAGGACATGCTTGCTTCAGCATTTCTGGCATTGATTTCATAATCAGTATGGACTGCATGTAACACATGTAACATTGTGCTGTCAAGATATGTGAACTTGTTAAGGTTTGGCTATTTACTGTGATGATAGACTGTACATAAGACTTTCGTGATGCTAGTCGGTGCATCTTCTTGGTACTATTTGTGAAACCAAAATTGTCTCAAGCTGAAGAGAGATGCTCTATACTCTGTTGCATGTTCTGAGTTTGCATTCAGGGGACAGTCATCAGCAAGCAGGAGATCATGAACAGTCACTTTCTGTAATTTTGTCTTTGCCTGTAGTCTTCTCAGATTAAACAGCTTTCCGTCAGTCCAGTTTCTGATGTTGATCCCATTGTCATGGTCACAGAAGGCATCAGTATACATGGCAGAAAACATATTCAAGAGGTTTGGGGCCAACACACAGCCTTGCTTGATTCCATTAGTGAGTGGGAATGGTTCAGATGACTCACCATCATCCACAGCTTGAGCGAACATGCAATTTCTTTGGACAACCATATTTTGTCTTGATCTTCCAAAGGCCTTCACAGCTGACTGTGTCAAAATTTTTGTCAGGTCACTGACTGATGTACATGTATACAGGTTGGAGTTCTGTTCCTGACATTTTTCCTGGAGTTGACGAGCTACAAATACCATGTCCCTTGTCCTTTCCTGAAGCCACACTGACTCTTTGGTAGGAGTCCTTGATTGATGTAATGCACAAGGCAATTCAGCATGATTCTAGTAAGGATTTTGCCACCTATTGACAGCAAAGAGATGCCCTGATGGTTGTTACAGGATTGTCTGTTGCCTTCTCGCTTGTACAAATGGAAGACAGATACATCCTTGTACCCTTGGGGCATAGTTTCTTGAGTCCAATTGACTGGAAGAGTTCAATCAGTTTATGTGATGTGTGTGAGCCTCCAGCTTTGAAGGCTTTTGCTGGTATAGCATCGGTTCCAGCTGCTATGCCATTTGGCATCAGGTGGATTGTTTCAGTCAGCTCTGGAGGATCAGTAAGTGATATTTTTTTTTCCACTTGGGGCATTTGATCGGTTGCATATTTGCTGGTAGATGAATGTTGATTGAGGATGTTGTTGAAGTGTTCTGCCCGTCTTGAGGTATCTTTTCTTTCAGTGATCAGCATGGTACTCAGCAATCAGTATTGGAGATGTTCCTGATGACTGTGGCCAATAGATTGCCTTCAAAGCATCAAAGAAGTTCTTCATATAATTCATGTCTGAATAGGACTGTATCTCATCTGCCTTATTACTCAGCCTCAAGTCTTTCAACATTCTAAGTCTGCATTGGGCAGTCCTCTTGATGTTGTTGAAGGCTGCCTTCTAAGATGATGAAGTGTTGCCTTCTGTAGCCAGTGTTTCTCATTCTGAAGTCCCTGAATGGTAGCATCATTCTCATCAAACCATTTTGGTGGGACCAAGGATTTTGGATGCAGTTGAGTTCACAGATTCTGGATGCCCAGTTTTCCTTGACCATCTTGGAGTTTGTATTGATTGTATCCAGTTGGCTGGACAGTTCTTCAACAAATAACTGTTTCACATTATCCTGTTTCAGTTTGGTGATATTAAGGCTTTTGGGCACTTTTTGCCTTGTGGATGTGAGCTAGGCTCAATCCAGATATTGAGTTTGGAGACTATGAGCCAGTGGTCAATCCAGCATTCTGTACAAATCTCATGGCCTTTGTCATTCGGACATCCTGATTTCCCTTCTCCATATGATGATGTAGTCAGTAAGATGCCAGTGCCTAGAGCGTGGGTGCATCCAAGACATCTTGTTGCAATTTGGCAGGCAGAATACTGTGTTGGTGATTTTAATAGTAGGATTCCATTGCTGCTGTATTTGCCAAATCCATTTTTGATGATGACACTTGGCCATGTCAGGTTATGTTGCAAATTCTAGTACTGGAGTCACCAAGGATGATGAGCTTGTCTGTCTTTGGTATTTCTGCAGTAAGAGACTCCAGGTCTTTGTAAAATTTGTCCTTGATCTCATCTGGTTTGGTCATGGTGGATGCATAGGCACTAATGATAGTTGCTTGTCTTTTTTCCAGGCAGTGTGAGTCTCATTTGCATTAGTCTGTCATTTACGTGCATTTGGAGATTTGTGAACTTGCTAATGTGCTGTGATTTGATGGCAAATCCATTGTGAGCTTCACACCACTCTTCTTGCCTTTGGCCACTCCAGAAGATGGTGTAGCAGCTCCTACTTCAGTGAGTTGTCCTTCCTCAGCTAGGCGAGTTTTACTCAGGGCTGCTATCTTAATGTTGTATATGGCCAGTTCACTACCAACTATGGCTGTTCTCTCTGGTCTATCTGCTGATATACTGTCCATTATATGCATTTGTTCCAGGCACCACTGGTGAGTTGCATCACATTTGTCTTCTTGTTTGTTTTTTGACTGCTAAGATGGGATTCCTGTCAGCTGCAGTGTGCTGACCAGGGTAAAAGTGAAGCAGGCAATGTTTAAGGCACATTTTCTAGCCCCTTTTGCATGCTTTGGAGGTGAGCAGTGTGATCCTAAAAAGGGCTGCTCTGTCATCCAGGGAGCTGCCAGACTTCACTGTTGCTTCGGTCCAGTGACAAGCAACCCTTGTATCCACATCTGCTGCTTTGCCGCATGCCTATTGGCACAGGTCTGGTGAAGGAGGGGAATAGTGTCATGACTTACGTGTGAGTTGGATTTAAGTGCAGGAAAGTTGTGCAGAGTTACCCTGACTTACTCGTACAGGCCTGTCTCAGTCAAGTGGCATGACAGTGTTGAGAAGTCTAGAGACAGGTGCTCATGCAGTGGATGACCATCAGTTCCCACTGCACCTTAGCTGATGCCCAGCATTGTCCACACAGCTCTTGCCATCTGCCATCACGGCTGCAGGATGAGCATATCTACTCTGCCACCTGATTCATCAGAAGAAACTTTCCAGAGGGCGCCATATTGCTGTCCATTCTGGATCCACATTAATCAGGTAGTGTCTGCTGTATCTTACAGTAGCAGGCAATTCTTGACCTGACCTGTGAAACTATATCTATTTATGGTAGCAGGTGATGTCTGACCTGATCCCATTAGGAGGGAAGGGAAGCACCTTCCAAAGCATAAGTACAATATTACCCCCTGTGGTGGTAGAACTGTATGGAGTATCAGTGTTTCCCATAAGGGTGCAAGATTGAGAGTCAGAAATTCCCTTGGTGTCAGAACTGGGTGTCAGATTGAGTGAAAAACAAACCTTGATGTCAGAAATGAGGGTCAAATTAAAAATTTGGGGGTCTCTGATGCACAAATGATGGTAAAGGGAAACACTGGAGTATGATTGCCATGCACCCATTTTGTGGGAGGGTCAGAATTTCCTAAGTTCCTGAGGTCAGTTTGCATAACCCCAAGAGGATAATACATTGTTCTAGCTCTTTCAGTTCTGAGGGAATCTTCCTCAGATCTAGATCACCATTGAGTTTTGGTGACTGATCATTGAACAGTCACTATTCATGGGGTACAAATCACCAGGTACCAGTCACCTAGTGTAAACACAGGCTCAGTCTAGGCATAAGGGTCCAAGTTAGCATCTGATTTCCCCCCTGCAACCATGTACAGTATATCATCATAAAACTTATTTTAGAAGGTAAAATGAATTTTTTAAAAATCTGTAAAAATTCATCTTGTACCAAAGTTTAAAGATTTTTTATTGACACATATATTAGCAAAGAAAAAACATGTGACAGTGTATGCATTATATTAACGAAGTCACAACTTCTTGAAATGGTCAGCCATCATGTTATTGAAATTGCCTTTTATACTTCATTTGAACAAATCCACATCCATTATTTTAATAACTAATCTGCTGCTTGTGCTACATTAAAGTAACATCAGTACATGCTAATGCATACAAATAGTTCATGACACTTTCCATCATTCTAGGCTTTGTTGTATGATAAACATGAGCAATGGTGTACTCTTTTTTCTGTCAGTTGTGTTTGGAATGCCACCAGGAATTACTTGCTGCATACCAAAATTGCATGCATGTGAACTATTTTTTCATTTGCAAAATTTTTTCTCCAATTCATGAGCTGATGTTTCATGATATATGATCCACTAATCTAACCCATAGAAGTCTAACTATTAATTAATTAAAAACAAGACAAAATCCTACATCTAATCATCTTGAAAAGAATATTCATGCTTCAAATAGATTATCTTACAAACTTCTATTTTCTTTTTATGTTATTTTCCAAACCAAACAGTGAATCAGATACAGTATAGCCTTCAGGTTTTATTAAAGAGTTAATGCTTGTTATATCTATTTTATTGTAGAGTTGGCTTTTTGGTTGTTTTTCTTTCAAAGTATTTTGCTACTTGACAACTTTGGTTGCCTTATGTTTTTAACCTTTGACTCATTTTACTGAGGAAATGCACTGACATGACCTTCTAATCACCAACACAGTCTTCCACCTACAAAACTGCGACAAGACATTGTTACATATATGTAATTTAATTACTTGTGTGATAGTTTTAAATTCTCTTTTATTTTTATTTCATTACATGTTATTGTAATGATAACTTTATTCACTGGATTTGACTTTTGTTTCGGAAAATTCAGTTTTCTTTTTAGCCTGATTTTAAAACGCAATAGTGTTGCTACGTTGTATTTTTATCTGACCTAGTTCCTGACCTTGATTTAGAATTGGTAAACACAGAGTGAAAATCATTGGTCATAATCAAGGTCATACTTGGCCTGCATGTTAGTATGAGTAAACAACCTTTTTTTAAATTCATTTCCAGTGTGGGAATCATTCATTTTTAGCTAAGGCTATACTGGAGTACGTGATAATTGACTTGTAGTTTTTTTTGCGCCACTCGGACTAAGTGATCACGGGGTCTAAACTGCGTTTCAGTTAAGGGTTAGAACAGATATTTTGTAGTGGATTTAGTCAGTTGTAATTTACACTTTCAGAGCTCAAGGTGTTTTTAATGTTGATGCCAGTTTGATTTAAATTTTGGATTTAATAATTTATATTCCCTGGAAAATACCAGTGCTCATCAAAATTCATGGACAAAGACATTTATTGGAAATTATTCGGAATTCTAAAGCTGGAATATTATTCTTGATTCATGAAATTCAACAAGGAACTGTTGACACATCAACACAAAACAGGTTATAGAAGACATCATCGCCTTCCATCTTGGAACTTAATCAGGATTCAAACTTTGATTCAGTTAGAACTTTTTAGTGATAGGACTTATATTTTTAAATTTTAGGATTAATTTCTGGATTAGATTCACAAACTGTAAGCCCTTTTTCATATTTTTACTTTGTTTTCTAGGGAAATAAATTATTGTGTTAAAATTTGCAAAGCTTGTTGTTTCACTCTTTTCTTTGTTACTTTGTATGAGCCTAAACACGTAACAACATCTTGGATGCACACACAGTCACACTCCAACCTTTGGGACATCATTGTCAGGAAAAGAGAAGATGTCCAAATGAGGAACGACATGAAAAGGACAAAAAGCTGGACTGACCACAGGGTCATAGTCTCAAAGCTCAATATTCAGGTTCAACTTAGCAGACAACCACAAGGCAATAAGTAACCCCAAAGCATGATGTCTCCAAAATTGAAACAGGAGAATATGAAACAGGCATTTGTCAAAGAACTGTGAACCAACTAAGAACAATTGATATGAACTCATATCACTACGCTGAATAATGCTACATAATGTATATTATATCCTATCTCTACAGTATTTAGTGATACATTATATCCTATCACTGCACCATATAATGATACAATATATCCTCTCACTACTCCATTTAATGATACAATATATCCTCTCACTACTCTGTTTAATGATACAATATATCCTATCACTACTCCGTTTAATGATACAATATATCCTATCACTACTCCATTTATTGATACAATATATCCTCTCACTACTCTGTTTAATGATACAATATATCCTATCACTACTCCATTTAATGATACAGTATATCCTCTCACTATTCTGTTTAATGATACAGTATATCCTATCATTACTCTGTTTAATGATACAATATATCCTATCACTACTCTGTTTAATGATACAGTATATCCTATCCCTACTCCATTTAATGATACAATATATCCTATCACTACTCCATTAATGATACAATATATTATCTCGCTACTCTGTTTAATGATACAATATATCCTATCGCTACTCCGTTTAATGATACAATATATCCTCTCACTACTCTGTTTAATGATACAATATATCCTCTCACTACTCTGTTTAATGATACAATATATCCTATTGCTACTCCATTTAATGATACAATATATCCTCTCACTACTCCATTTAATGATACAATATATCCTCTCACTACTCCGTTTAATGATACAATATATCCTATCACTACTCTGTTTAATGATACAGTATATCCTATCTCTACTCTGTTTAATGATACAATATATCCTATCACTGTTATGTTTAGTGATACAATATATCCTATCACTGTTATGTTTAATGATACAATATATCCTATCACTGTTATGTTTAATGATACAATATATCCTATCACTGTTATGTTTAATGATACAATATATCCTATAACTACTACAGGTTTAATGACACAACATACCCTGTCACTATACTGTGTAATGCTACATACAGTATAATATATTTGATCACTACACTGTTTAATGATGCAATATATCCTATCACAACAGTGTTTAACAATACATTATATCCTAGCACTACACTGTTTAATGATACAGTATATCCTATCACTACACTGTTTAATGATACATTATTTCCTATAACTAAACTGTTTAATTATACAATATATCCTATCACTACACTGTTCAATGATACAATATATCCTATAACTAAACTGTTTAATTATACAATATATCCTATAGCTACACTGTTTAATGATATATTATATCCTATCACTACACTGTCTGATGATACAATTTATCCTATCACTACACTGTTTAATGATACATTATATCCTATCACTACACTGTTTCATGATACATGCAGTACAATATATTCTATTGCTGCACTATAATCTTGAAGTGATGGAAACAAGAGAAACCTGGCAGGGTAAAGTATAAGGGTTAGAAATGATTGATGGAAAACAATATGTAGAACAGTGAAACTGACAGATACATACGGGTTTGGGAATAGTTACATTTTTAAGCTGAGTATGTCGTGCACATGTGAAAAGTGTATGTTATTTGTTGATCGTGTATAAATGTATATGAATGAATGAAGAGAAACATCCAGATATTTAGACACTGAGCTGAAAAGATAAACATAATGATCACGTTTTTTGAGAATCCAAGTGATTGATCATTAGAGATGAGTGCTGTTTTAAAAACACACATGTAACGGAAATCTTGCATGTTGTGTCATTAACGTTTATCACCTAATCACCTTGAAATTGGTGATATGTATCAAAACGATATTAATAAGTCAGCTTTTGAGAGTTGGCATATTTCATTGGAGTAAAAAGTCTGCCAATCAGTTTCATTGGCCCTGCATATTGATGAGGTAAATCTTAGTCGTTGTCTGTGGCAAGAATAGGACTTGAAAGTCTGTGAATACCATATACTTAACAAAATATTACAATTAAAACGTAGGTAATATAAAATAATAATATTTATTTCCACTTTGTAATAATGTAAATATTTATTCCCTGTTCGTATTAATGTAAAAATTTATTCCCTATCTGTCAAAACTTGATAATGTCTGCATCAGAAAATGTGAGACTGACCTTGACATTGACTACAAGATGAAAGTCATACACTTTACAGTGTATCATGAAACAAAAGATTGATGAATGAAATTGCAGGCATTGATGTAACAGATGCATATGGGACAGATAAACACCAAACAAAGGCATTAATATATGTGATGTGGTGAGTTGCAGAGTATAAAAGATGTCTCCAAACTTCAATGTATAAAACTTGCTAAACTTAATGGCATTACAAATTGAACATGACAAATCTCTCTCTCTCAAATTTTTGGACCAGCATGCAAACTTGAACTTTCATAAGCCAAGTTTAAGCTTTTCCTAGATGTTGGGCAAGTGAATTTGTTCAACTCCTGTAAGCCACAGACTTTAGATGGATGACCATTAGCTCTTTCATGTCTGGAATTTGTAATCAAATTTGGACTTGCAGAGGTATGAAGTGAATGTATTGCCAAAAACACTATCCATGCTCTACTATCAGTTGGTTGATCATGGACATGACCTAAATGAATGGTTGAATCCAGAGTTTAAAATTCCAAGAGACAAAGTGCTGATATTACAGATGCAAGGATGTAAAATTTTCATTCTCTTTCAGCAACAGTAGGTAACAGCAGTTGGGGATATTTCTCTGCTGTTTGTTGGCTGTATGGGAAGTATCTGTTCAAGCAGCTGAATATTCCCCTGGGACTGGTAGAGACATGCTGGGGAGGGACTCCAGTTGAAGCCTGGTCTTCGTTTGAAGTGTTACAGGAATGTGGACTATCTAAAATGAAAGATGATATCTCCAAACTTCTGTATCAACCTCCAGAGAATTTGTAAGCACAGTATATAGATATAGAATTTTATGATTAAATTCTTATATACCAAAAATGGGTTCATTTAATATTTTTAAGTAGAGTTTTTCCTATTTTATTTAAATATACTCCTGATTTTAAATTAGTGCAAACCACAATATTTAAACAGTCATGAAATGTTAGCATTCTTGGTTCAGAAACTGAATTGGATATAATAATAATAATAATAATAATAATAATAACACTAAGTGTTCTTCATAATACAGACCAGTAAAATTATAATGACTGAAATATTTGAAGTATTAGGGTAATTTGTATGTTAAATTTACATACTTTATACATTGTCAAAAGTTGTACTGGTTTCTCCATTCAACAGCTTGACTGGGCTTGGTGGTCCTAATACCCCAATGGTACTCTGGAATGCAATGGTCCATCCTCTGCTTAACATGACTATATATGGAGCTATATGGTATCAAGGTGACAAATCATACAGATGGTGGTATATTTTGTCAAATACATCATGATACACTGACATACTGATGATGGTATGTTTTGTTAAATACATTATGATACACTGACATACTGATGGTGGTATGTTTTGTTAAATACATTATGATACACTGACATACTGATGGTGGTATGTTTTGTTAAATACATTATGATACACTGACATACTG
Organism: Megalonaias nervosa; assembly: GCA_016617855.1. NCBI lineage: Eukaryota > Metazoa > Mollusca > Bivalvia > Unionida > Unionidae > Megalonaias > Megalonaias nervosa. The sequence continues at coordinate 3,495 of JAECUM010008491.1, read as the reverse complement.
ATGGTGGTATGTTTTGTTAAATACATTATGATACACTGACATACTGATGGTGGTATGTTTTGTTAAATACAGTATGATACACTGACATACTGATGGTGGTATGTTTTGTTAAGTACATTATGATACACTGACATACTGATGGTGGTATGTTTTGTTAAATACATTATGATACACTGACATACTGATGGTGGTATGTTTTGTTAAATACATTATGATACACTGACATACTGATGGCATTATGTTTTGTTAAATACATTATGATACACTGACATACTGATGGTGGTATGTTTTGTTAAATACATTATGATACAGTGACATACTGATGGTGGTATGTTTTGCTAAATACATTATGATACACTGACATACTGATGGTGGTATGTTTTGTTAAATACATTATGATACACTGACATACTGATGGTGGTATGTTTTGTTAAATACATCATGATACACTAACATCATACTGATGGTGGTATGTTTTGTTAAATACATCATGATACACTGACATCATACTGATGGTGGTATGTTTTGTTAAATACATTATGATACACTGAAAATCTTACAAATCTTCATAGTTTGATCAGAAGACATTAGTTTGACCTGGAAACTTCAGCTCTGAAATGTTTATAGTTTGACCTGGACGCTTTAGCTTTGAAGCATTTATAGTTTGACCTGGCCACTTCAACTTTGAAGTGTTTATAGTTTGACTTGGACACTTTAGCTTTGAAGTGTTTATAGTTTGACCTGGACACTTTAGCTTTGAAGTGTTTATAGTTTGACCGGGACACTATAGCTTTGAGGTGTTTATAGTTTAACCTGGACACTTTAGCTTCAAAGGGTTTATAGTTTGATCTGGACACTTCAGCTTTGAAGTGTTTATAGTTTGACCTGGACACTTTAGCTTTAGTGTTTATAGTTTGACCTGGACACTTTAGCTTTGGAGTGTTTATAGTTTGACCTGGACACTTTAGCTTTGAAGTGTTTATAGTTTGACCTGGACACTTTAGCTTTGAAGTGTTTATAGTTTGACCTGGACACTTTAGCTTTAGTGTTTATAGTTTGACCTGGACACTTTAGCTTTGGAGTGTTTATAGTTTGACCTGGATACTTTAGCTTTGAAGTGTGTATAGTTTGACCTGGACACTTTAGCTTTGAAGTGTTTATAGTTTGACCTGGACACTTTAGCTTTGAAGTGTTTATAGTTTGACCGGGACACTTAAGTTTTAGTGTTTATAGTTTGACCTCGACACTTTAGCTTTGGAGTGTTTATAGTTTGACCTGGACACTTTAGCTTTGAAGTGTTTATAGTTTGACCTGGACACTTTAGCTTTGAAGTGTTTATAGTTTGACCTGGACACTTTAGCTTTGCAGTGTTTATAGTTTGACCTGGACACTTTAGCTTTGCAGTGTTTATAGTTTGACCTGGACACTTAAGCTTTAATGCTTATAGTTTGTCCTGGACACTTTAGCTTTGAAGTGTTTATAGTTTGACCTGGACACTTAAGCTTTAGTGTTTATAGTTTGACCTGGACACTTTAGCTTTGAAGTGTTTATAGTTTGAATGAGGTACATTAACTTTAAAGTGTTATAATTTGACCAAGGCATATTAGTAGATAGCAAACAGAAGTATCACTTTCCTGGCATACAGTGTTCCGCTTTAAGCAGGACATTCATTTAGTACTCTCCTGTAGGCAAGACACATGGATATTCTTTCACTCAAGGTAACACATAGTGTTTCACTTTAAGCATGACATTCAGGTAGTACTCTCCTGTAGGCAAGACACATGGATAATGTTCCACTGAAGGTAACACATGCAGTGTTTCACTTTAAGCATGACATTCAGGTAGTAATCTCCTGTAGGCAAAACATGTGGATAATGTTCCACTGAAAGTAACACATCCAGTGTTCCACTTTTAGCATGACATTCCAGTAGTACTCTCTTGATGGCAAGACACATGGATAATGTTCCACAGAAGGTAACACATACAGTGTTCTGCTTTAAGCATGATATTCAGATAGTACTCTCCTGTAGGCAAGAAATGTGGATAATGTTCCACTGAAGGTAACACATGTAGTGTTCCACTTTAAGCATGACATCCAGGTAGTACTCTCCTGTATGGATAATGTTCCACTGAAGGTGACACAACAGTGTTCCACTTTAAGCAGGACATTCAGGTAGTACTCTCCTATAGGCAAGACACATGGATGATGTTCCACTGAAGGTAACACATGCAGTGTTCCACTTTAATCATGACATTCAGGTAGTACTCTCCTATAGGCAAGACATGTGGATAATGTTCCACTGAAGGTAACACATCCAGTGTTCCACTTTTAGCATGGCATTCCAGTATTACTGTCTTGGTGGCAAGACACATGGATAATGTTCCACTGAAGGTAACACATAGTGTCCACTTTAAGCATGACATTCATGTAGTGCTCTTCTATAGGCAAAGCATGTGGATAATGTTCCACTGAAGGTAACACAGTGTTCCACTTCAAGCTTGACATTCAGGTAGTACTCTGCTATAGGCAAGACACATGGATAATGTTTCACTGAAGATAACTCATAGTGTTCCACTTTAAGCAGGACATTAAGGTAGTACTCTCCTGTAGGCAAGACACATTGATAATGCTCCACTGAAGGTAACACATAGTGTCCACTTTAAGCATGACATTCAGGTAGTACTCTCCTATGGGCAGGACACATGGATAATGTTTCACTGAAGGTAACGCAGTGTTCCACTTTAAGCATGACATTAAGGTAGTACTCTCCTATAGGCAAGACACATGGATAATGTTCCACTGAAGGTAATGCATAGTGTCCACTTTAAGCATGACATTCATGTAGTGCTCCTATAGGCAAGACATGTGGATAATGTTCCACTGAAGGTAACACATAGCGTTCCACTTTAAGCATGACATTCAGGTAGTACTCTCCTTTAGGCAAGACATGTGGATAATGTTCCACTGAAGATAACACATACAGTGTTCTGCTGTAAGCAAGACATGCAGTGTTTCACTTTTAAAACTTGAACCAAGTGATTATCCTAAAGGAATAGTGACTAGTACATCTGTTTAAGGACTACATGATTATCCTAAATGGAATAGTGATTTGTACATCTGTTTAAGGATTAAATGAGTGCCCTAAATGGAATAATGACTAGTACATCTGTTTAAGGAATCAATTATTGTCCGAAATGGAATAGTGATTAGTACATCTGTTTAAGAATTAAATGATTATCCTAAGGGGAATAGTGACTAGTGCATATGTTTAATGATTAATTGATTGTCCTATATGGAATAGTGACTAATGCATCTGTTTAGGGATTAAATGATTATCTTAAATGGAATAGTGATTAGTACATCTGTTTAAGGATTAAATGATTTTCTTAAATGGAATAGTGATCAGTACATCTGTTTAGGGATTAAATGATTATCCTAAATGGAATAGTGACTAGTACATCCGTTTAAGGAATCAAAAATTATCCTAAATGGAG